>WNWK01031007.1:0-17500 GCA_009830355.1 Cherax destructor
AGTTCTCTGGATATTTTCCTAGTTTCTAGATATTTTCCTAGTTTTTCTGGATATGTTTCTAGTTTTCTGGATATTTTCTTAGTTCTCTGGATATTTTCCTAGTTTTCTAGATATTTTCCTAGTTTTTCTGGATATTTTCTTAGTTCTCTGGATATTTTCCTAGTTTTCTAGATATTTTCCTAGTTTTTCTGGATATTTTCTTAGTTCTCTGGATATTTTCCTAGTTTTCTAGATATTTTCCTAGTTTTTCTGGAACCCACGTTCCTTCTGCCTCATTATACACCCACGTTTCTTCTGCCTCCATCATACACCCACGTTCCTTCTACCTTCATCATACACCCACGCTCCTTCTTATTTCATCCTCCTTCATCTTTCATCTTTCTCTCTGCCTATGAGGTGCTCCCTCGTTCTGCCTCCTGGGATGGCTCATATTATGAAATATTGTTCATCTCAGACGGCCCAAGGGAGCGATAGAGAACTGGACTAGGATTTAGTGTGGTGTAAGTCATACGCTGTCAACGATAACAAGGTGAGAGCTAGCCGGAGGCAGATAAGAGAAGGGAAAAGGTGAGAGACAGGAGAGGTGTGAGCAGGGGTGAGAGAGAGAGCACACCAGTGTTATGTACGCTCCTGTTGCCTTTGTTATTCTAGAGTCAACTTTGAAAGAAAATTACCCACCACATATTCAGTTACGTATAAACTCAAAATGCATGAAAACTATTGAAAAATATATATATATATATATATATATATATATATATATATATATATATATATATATATATATATATGAGTTATATTCTCAAGCTTGAGAGAGAGGCCAGTAATATGTTGTTAATGGTAATATCCTACAAATGTGGCTGCCTCACTGCTAACACTTCTACCACCACCTACAGTAATTTGTCAGCACCAGTGGTGGTGGTAAAGGGCAGGCAGCAGTGGTGGTGGTTAAGGGCAGACAGCAGTGGTGGTGGAGTGCAGGCAGCAGTGGTGGTGGTGGAGGGCAGGCAGCAGTGGTGGTGGTGGAGGGCAGGCAGCAGTGGTGGTGGTGGAGGGCAGGCAGCAGTGGTGGTGGTGGTGGAGGGTAGGCAGCAGTGGTGGTGGTGGTGGTTGTGAGTAGGCAGTAGTGGAGGGGGTGGTGGAGGGTAGGCAGTGGTGGAGGGGGTGGTGGAGGGTAGGCAGCAGTGGTGGTGGTTGAGGGTAGGCAGCAGTGGTCTTGGTTAGGGAGCAGTGGTGGTGTGGAGGGCAGCAGTAGTGGTGGTGGAGGGTAGGCAGCAGTGGTGGTGGTGGAGGGTAGGCAGCAGTGGTGGTGGTGGAGGGTAGGCAGCAGTGGTGGTGGTGGAGGGTAGGCAGCAGTGGTGGTGGTGGAGGGTAGGCAGCAGTGGTGGTGGTGGAGGGTAGGCAGCAGTGGTGGTGGTGGAGGGCAGGCAGAAGTGGTGGTGGTGGTGGAGGATAAGCAGCAGTGGTGATGGTTGAGGGCAGGCAGCAGTGGTGGTGGAGAGTAGGCAGCAGTGGTGGTGGTGGAGGGTAGGCAGCAGTGGTGGTGGTGGAGGGAAGGCAGCAGTGGTGGTGGAGGGAAGGCAGCAGTGGTGGTGGAGGGTAGGCAGCAGTGGTGGTGGTGGAGGGCAGGCAGAAGTGGTGGCTGTGGAGGGAGGGCAGCAGTAGTGGTGCTGGAGGATAGGCAGCAGTGGTGGTGGTGGAGGGCAGGCAGCAGCGGTGGTGGTGGACAGGCAGCAGTTTTGGTGGTGGACAGGCAACATTGGTGGTGGTGGAGCGTAGGCAGCAGTGGTGGTGGAGGAGGGTGGACAGCAGTGGTGGTGGTGGTGGAGGGCAGGCAGCAGTGGTGGTGGAGGTTGGGCAGCAGTGGTGGTGGTGGAGGGTGGGCAGCAGTGGTGGTGGTGGAGGGTGGGCAGCAGTGGTGGTGGTGGTGGAGGGCAGGCAGTAGTGGTGGTGGTGGAGGGCAGGCAGCAGTGGTGGTGGTGGAGGGCAGGCAGCAGTGGTGGTGGTGGAGGGCAGGCAGCAGTGGTGGTGGTGGAGGCAAAGCAGTGGTGGTGGTGGAGGACAGGCAGCAGTGGTGGTGGTGGAGGGTGGGCAGCAGTGGTGGTGGTTGAGGGCAGACAGCAGTGGTGGTGTTGGAGGGCAGGCAGCAGTGGTGGTGGTGGTGATGGTGGAGGGTAGGCAGCAGTGGTGATGGTGGTGGTGGTGGAGGGTAGGCAACAGTGGTGATGGTGGTGGAGGGCAGGCAGCAGTGGTGATGGTGGTGGAGGGTAGGCAGCAATGGTGGTGGTGGTGGAGGGTAGGCAGCAGTGGTGGTGGTGGAGGGGGCAGAGTGGTGGTGGAGGGTAGGCAGCAGTGGTGATTGTGGAGGGTAGGAAGCAGTGGTGGTGGAGGGTGGGCAGCAGTGGTGGGCTAGCAGAGTTGTGGTGGTGGTGCAGCGAGGGCAGGCAGTGGTGGTGTAGGAGGGTAGAGCAGTGGTGGTGGTGGAGGGTGGCAGCAGTGGTGGGGTAGGGAGGGAGGCAGCAGTGGTGGGGTGGTGGAGGCAGGCAGCAGTGGTGGTGGTGGAGGCAGGCAGCAGTGGTGGGGGTGGTGGAGGGCAGGCAGCAGTGGTGGTGGTGGTGAAGGGTGGGCAGCAGTGGTGGTGGTGGAGGGCAGACAGCAGTGGTGGTGGTGGAGGGCAGTCAGCAGTGGTGGTGGTGTAGAGCAGGCAGCATGGTGGTGGTGGAGGGTAGGCAGCAGTGGTGGTGGGGGGCAGACAGCAGCAGTGGTGGTGGTGGAGGACGGGCAACAGTGGATGTAGTGGAGGGTGGGCAGCAGTGGTTATAGTGGAGGGATTGCAGCAGTGGTTGTGGTGGAGAGTGGGCAGCAGTGGTTGTGGTGGAAGGTGGGCAGCAGTGGTTGTGGTGGAGGGTGGGCAGCAGTGGTTGTGGAGGGTGGGCAGCAGTGGTTGTGGTGGAAGGTCTGCAGCAGTGGTTGTGGTGGAGGGTGGGCAGCAGTAGTTGTGGAGGGTGGGCAGCAGTGGTTGTAGTTTAGGGCGGGCAGCAGAGGTTGTGGTGGAGGGTGGGCAGCAGTGGTTGTGGTGGAGGGTGGGCAGCAGTGGTTGTAGTGGAGGGTGGGCAGCAGTGGTTGTAGAGGAGAGTGGCAGCAATGGTTGTGGTGGAGGGTGAGCAGCACTGGGTGTGGCAGATGGTGAGCAGCACTGGGTGTGGCAGATGGTGAGCAGCACTGGGTGTGGAAGATGGTGGGCAGCAGTAGTAGTACAGCCCTGTACACCAGTGTTGCAGCTAACATAAACAAGACAATATATATCACAACTGGTCCACGAAATTAATTCAAATAGGTCCCAAGGTCGTATTTACTGTCAGGTTAAATTAGGCGGGATAGTTATTGGTCATATATCTCTCTCTTGCCCGGAGCTACCAAGTTACGAAGGTAAGCTCACTTGTTTTTTTCATTACAGGGGTCGAGTCTCAGCTCTTGGCCCTGCTTCTTAGCTACCGTTACTGAATTGACTCCCAGTAACGAGGGTCCTGTCGTATATGAGGGCAGATGCAGTTCTAAATGTTGGACTGGAAAATAACCATGCCACATACAAACTAAATAATGTAGATATTAATATTACGGATTGCGAAAAGGATTTATGAGTTCTGGTTAGCAGTAATCTGAAACCAAGACAACAGTGCATAAGTGTTCGCAATAAAGCTAACAGAATCCTTGGCTTCATATCAAGAGTATATATCATAGAAGTTCTCAGGTTGTTCTTCAAATCTATATATCTTTGGTTAGGCCTCATTTATATTATGCTGCACAGTTTTGGTCGCCGTATTACAGAATGGATATAAATGCTCTGGAAAACGTACAAAGGAGGATGACAAAGTTGATCCCATGTATCAGAAATCTTCCCTATGAGGATAAATTGAGGAAGGCGTAGACTTAGGGGGGATATGATTGAGGTGTATAAATGGAAAACAGGAATTAATAAAGGGGATGTAAATAGCGTGCTAAAAAATATCTAACCTAGACAGGACTCGCAGCAATGGTTTTAAGCTGGAAAAATTCAGATTCAGGAAGGATATAGGAAAGCATTGGTTTGGTAATAGAGTTGTGGATGAGTGGAACAAACTCCCGAGTACCGTCATAGAAGCTAACACGTTGTGTAGTTTTAAAAATAGGTTGGATAAATACATGAGTGGGTGCGAGTTGGACCTGACTAGCTTGTGCTACTAGGTCAGATACCGTGCTCCTCCCTTAAGTGAATGTGACTGACCTGATTGGTGAAGGGTGGACCTGCCTCGCATGGGCCAGTAGGCTTGCTGCAGTGTTCCTTCTTTCTTATGTTCTTAAATCAACATTAAGTGACAGGAGAACCAGGGAAGACATGGTACCTGTGATATACCTGTGATCAGTGTTGAGGGTTCTCTTACTCTCGCGGTAAAAGATTGCAGATTCTCACCACCCTACTCAGTAGAAAGAAGTACTATCTTTCCAACCCTTACTACCCTACTCAGTAGAAAGAAGTACTATCTTTCCAACCCTTACTAGCCTACTCAGTAGAAAGAAGTACTATCTTTCCAACCCTTACTACCCTACTCAGTAATACATGAGTAGTGAGTCTTCGACCCTGACTAGCTTCTACTCAGTAGAAGTACTCCTTAAGTCCAACCTTACTACCTCATCTCAGTGAAGAGTACTTCTTTCCACCTTAGCTACTCAGTAAGTATCTATCTTTCACTTATTCTCAGTGAAATAACATTTTCCAACCAGAAACTCAGTGAAGACATTACCTATATACCTATCAGTGAAAGAGGTCTTCTCTTACTCCCGTAGAAGATGAGATTCTCACCTACTCCTACTCAGTAGAAAGAAGTACTATCTTTCCAACCCTTACTAGCCTACTCAGTAGAAAGAAGTACTATCTTTCCAACCCTTACTAGCTGCCCTGAGAAGTTTCAGTATAAATATACTACACCACAAGAAAGAAATTATAAAAGAATACTTCTCTAAATAAGAATAGCCGGATTACCCCGTGTAATTACGCCTCAGCAGCGCTAACAACAACTATGCATTTCAAATACACACATCCAGCTACCAGAAAAAGCCTTCCATAACTAGTCGTTCCTAAGTGACTAATTAAGTCATTCTCTAGAAATCCCAAACAACCAATTAAGTTAGAAAAACCAGATATCCAGTGCAAAGATTGAGTTCATGTGGGGTAGACGGGCCGTGGCTCGGCAACTTCGTAACCTAACATTAACGATCCATTGGATACAGCCAAGAAAGCTCAGTCCTATTTCAATATGTTAAAATTTCAAATCATAGTATTAACTGGGAAAGAGCCAAAACAACAGATAAGATTAGAGTCAGTACTCTTAGAAACAGCACTTAGTTTTAATATTTCATTAAAACAATAATAACCAGATGTAATTTGGAATTTTGTTTTGAAGAAACACACTCCAGCATTAAGCCTAATACTGAATTCCGACTCTGCCCTATTGCCAACCCAGGCATTACCAGCCTCCTAGCAACCCAGCCACTCCACTCTACACAGGCAACAACGCCGCCCACAACGCAGGTTAGCACTCCACTCTACACTGGCAACAACGCCGCCCATAACACAGGTTAGCACTCCACTCTACACTGGCAACAACGCCGCCCACAATGCAGGTTAGCACTCCACTCTACATTGGCAACAACGCCGCCCACAACGCAGGTTAGCACTCCACTCTACACCAGCAACAACGCCGCCCAAAACACAGGCTAGCACTCCACTCTACACCGGCAACAACGCCGCCCAAAACACAGGTTAGCACTCCACTCTACACCGGCAACAACGCCGCCCACAACGCAGGTTAGCACTCCACTCTACACCGGCAACAACGCCGCCCACAACGCAGGTTAGCACTCCACTCTACACCGGCAACAACGCCGCCCACAACGCAGCGTTCAACAGCTAACGCCAGATCTCTTTCTTCCTACTTTACCTTGTATAGTATTCTTTCTTATATTCTCAAGTATCTGCTGAAGAAGACTGTAACTGGAAGTCGAACTAAACAGAGTTTCACTCCTGTTTGTATCTGCATAAAAGGTCATAAGTGTATAACAATGTGTTTATGAGACAAAAAAAAAATTAATAGGACATAACTTGATTGTATTTTTTTTCAATTTTGGTTTGAGTTAAAACCACGAAAATTATTATGTGATGTCAAAAAAGTGTTTTGGGTATAGTGAGGATGCTTGAATTCCTTAGTGCTCCAGAAGGGCAAGTAAAACACCCCACATTTTTAAATATATTATTAGGCAATCGGCATCTACAAGACTCAAATAGCATTCATCACCACTGAAAGTTTGAAGCCGATATGAAAAGTAATTCTCAAGCTCTCCCAGAGAAATTAATATCTCAATTTGTTCAATATCATTTTCAAATTAGCTTCTACACAGCCCCAAACAAATCTGATGCTTTTAAGTGTTTAGAGTTTAATTCCGATCAGAAGATGCATTCTTCAGGTTATTACAAACAATATCCCAGTTTGTTCAATAAAGCAAATTGGCACCTATACATCTCAATAAGAATTTAAATATTCGACTGAGTAAGGTGTACAATGCTGAAAGTTTGAAGCCGATCCAATGAGGCATTCTCAAGTTACCCTAAGGAACATATGGAGGAAAAAAGGAAATGAGTAAAAAAAATATGATAATCACTATTGGTATCCCTTGAGCCTATCTTTTTCAGGGGATACCAAGTTATAATTAAAATGGGGGTATTCCCTCCTTTCTTCCTGCTCTCGTCTTCCCTCCTCTCTTCACTTTCTTTCCTCCTATACATCCATTTCTTATTTCCCCCCCCTCTCTCTCTCTCTCCCTTCATCCGTCTCATTCCTGCCTTCCTTCATTCTTTCATCCACCTCCCTCTATCTTCCATCCCTTTATCTCTCTCCCTTCTCCTTCCATTAATAATCGTGCCTGCCTCTCTTTCTCCCTCCCTTCACTACTTCCCTTCTTCCCTCCCTCTCTTCCCTGTTTCCCTTCTCCTCTCCCCTGCCTCCCTGCTTCTTTCCTCCCTGCAGTAGCGTCAGGGATGAAATTGCAGGCTCAGAACAAGAGTCAGAGAGCAGCCTCGAGTCTTTCTTACCAGTTCATTATGGCCATGGTGTCTGGCCGCTCAAGAGTGCACCCCTCCCATCCACCACCACCTACTTTCTGCCACCCACTCTCTCCTGCCCACGCTCTGCCACCCACTCTCTCCTGCCCACTCTCTGCCACCCACTCTCTCCTGCCCACTCTCCACCACCCACTCTCTCCTGCCCACTCTCCACCACCCACTCTCTCCTGCCCACTCTCCACCACCCACTCTCTCAGGCCTCCATCCGTCTCTCAACTCCATCCACCTACCCAACACACACACACACACACACACACACACACACACACACACACTGTAAGGAGAGGAGTATTGGAGCAGCCTGAGAAGACTTGTCACAGAAAATCAGCATCGAGTTAGAGAGAGGAATGCCGGCCTCGCTAAGCTACTGAGTTTTACGACACAAAATAAGACAGGCAAGTAGTATGGGCTGACTACATCTTCCAGACTGCAAGAAACTAGTCGACAAGGTAACCCACCGCATTATTATTATTATTATAATTATTATTATTATTTTGTAGTATCAGTCGTACTAATAAAAGAGGTAGTAGCAGTAGTAATAAAAGTGGTAGTAGTAGTAGTAGTAGTAACAGTAGCAACAGCAGTATTAGTGGTAGCAGTAGTGGAAGTATTAGTAGAAGTTTACTCATTAATAAAAATGCTAAACCAAGAGGTTACCACACACCATCACACCAGGCAGGATTCACCATACTTGTCACCACACACACACCATCACACCAGGCAGGATTCACCATACTTGTCACCACACACACCATCACACCAGGCAGAATTCACCATACTTGTCACCACATACACACACCATCACACCAGGCGGGATTCACCATACTTGTTACCACACACACACACACCATCACACCCGGCAGAATTCACCATACTTGATTGTCACCACACACACACACCATCACACCAGGCAGGATTCACCATACTAGTCACCACACACACACACCATCACACCAGGCAGGATTCACCATACTTGTCACCACACACACACTATCACACCAGGCAGGATTCATCATACTTGTCACCACACACACAATACTCACACCAGGCGAGATTCACCATACTTGTCACCGCACACACAGACCATCACACCAGGCAGGATTCACCATACTTTTCACCACACACACAATCATCACACCAGGCAGGATTCACCATACTTGTAACCACACAGACACACACACTATCACACCAGGCAGGATTCATCATACTTATCACCACACACACACACAATCATCACACCAGGGGGGATTCATCATACTTGTCACCTCACACACACACACCATCACACGAGGCGGGATTCACCATACTTGTCACCACACACACACAATCCCACCAGGCAGGATTCACCATACTTGTCACCGCACACACACACCATCACACCAGGCAGGATTCACCATACTTGTCACCTCACACACACAATCACACCAGGCAGGATTCACCATACTTTTCACCACACACAATCATCACACCAGGCAGGATTCACCATACTTGTCACCACACACACACACACATCACACCAGGCAGGATTCACCATACTTGTCACCACACACACATCACACCAGGCAGGATTCACCATACTTGTCACCACACACACACACCACCAGGCAAGAATCAGATCAATCAAAAATGAATTTGGATAGACTTGCCAATCAAAGCTGGGAATGGGGATTATATCAGAGATAAAATCAGACGTAACAGCCATTATGGGGACAAAACTCATCTGTTTGATAACAAATGTGGAACCCAACTACAAATGTCTGCAGAGCAGGTGTGCAGAGTACCTGCAGCTGTAACAGGTGTCTGCAGAGCAGGTGTGCAGAGCACCTGCAACTCTTACAAGTGTCTGCAAAGCACCTGCACCTGTGTCTGTAGAGCAGATGTTCAGAGCATCTGTAGCCGTTACAGACGTCTGCACACTTGTGGGGAAAAGCCACAGGTGTGTCTATCAACCATCTTCATAACTCTCTCCATCATGCACCTGCCTCACTATCTCCATCACGCACCTTCCTCACTATCTCCATCACGCACCTTCCTCACTATCTCCATCACGCACCTTCCTCACTATCTCCATCACGCACCTTCCTCACTATCTCCATCACGCACCTGCCCCACTCTCTCCATCATGCACCTGCCCCACTATCTCCATCACGCACCTTCCTCACTATCTCCATCACGCACCTTCCTCACTATCTCCATCACGCACCTTCCTCACTATCTCCATCACGCACCTTCCTCACTATCTCAATCACGCACCTTCCTCACTATCTCAATCACGCACCTTCCTCACTATCTCCATCACGCACCTTCCTCACTATTCCATCACACTTCTCATTCATCAGACCTTCCTCACTATCTCAATCACGCACCTTCCTCACTATCTCAATCACGCACCTTCCTCACTATCTCAATCACGCACCTTCCTCACTATCTCCATCATGCACCTGCCCCACTCTCTCCATCATGCACCTGCCTCACTATCTCCATCACGCACCTTCCTCACTATCTCCATCACGCACCTTCCTCACTATCTCCATCATGCACCTGCCCACTCTCTCCAACATGCACCTGCCTCACTCTCTCCATCATGCACCTGCCTCACTCTCTCCATCACGCACCTGCCTCACTCTCTCCATCACGCACTGTTCTTCTCATCATGCCGCCTCCTTCTCCATCAGCACCTGCCTCACTTCTCCATCATGCACCTGCCTCACTTCTCCATCATGCCTGCTCACTTCCATCATGCACCTGCCTACTTCTCATCCCCCCTCACTTCTCCATCATGCACCTGCCTCACTATCTCCATCATGCACCTGCCTCACTCCATCGCACTGCCTACTTCTCTCATCACTCTCTTCCTCGCACTCCTCACTTCCATCAGCACCTCCTCTCTCCCTCATGCACCTGCTCTTCCTACTCTCTCATCATGACCTCCTCACTTCCATCCACTTCTATCCATCATGCACCTGCCTCACTCTCTCCATCATGCACCTGCCTCACTCTCTCCATCATGCACCTGCCTCACTCTCTCCATCATGCACCTTCCTCACTATCTCCATCACGCACCTGCCTCTCTCCATCACGCACCTGCCTCACTATCTCCATCATGTACCTTCCTCACTATCTCCATCACGCAACTTCCTCACTCCCTCCATCACGCACCTGCCTCACTCTCTCCATCACGCACCTGCCTCACTATCTCCATCATGCACCTGCCTCACTATCTCCATCATGCACCTGCCTCACTATCTCCATCACGCACCTGCCTCACTCTCTCCATCATGCACCTGCCTCACTATCTCCATCATGCACTCGCTCACTCTCTCCATCATGCACTCCTCTCACTTCTCCATCATGCACCTTCCTCACTCTCTCCATCACGCACCTTCCTCAATCTCTCCATCACGCACTTGCCTCACTATTTCCATCATGCACCTTCCTCACTATCTCCATCACGCACCTTCCTCACACTCTCCATCACGCACCTTCCTCACTATCTCCATCACGCACCTGCCTCACTCTCTCCATCATGCACCTGCCTCACTATCTCCATCACGCACCTTCCTCACTCTCTCCATCATGCACCTGCCTCACTATCTCCATCACGCACCTTCTTCACTATCTCCATCACGCACCTGCCTCACTATCTCCATCACGCACCTTCCTCACTATCTCCATCACGCACCTGCCTCACTATCCCCATCACGCACCTGCCTCACTATCTCCATCATGCACCTGTCTCACTATCTCTATCATGCACCTGCCTCACTATCTCCATCATGCACCTGCCTCACAATCTCCATCATGCACCTGCCTCACTATCTCCATCATGCCGCCTCACTATCTCCATCATGCACTGCCTCACTCTCTTCATCATTACTGCCTCACTTCTCCATCATGCACCTGCCTCACTCTTCCATCATGCACGCTACTCTCTCCACTCCTGCTTCTCCATCATGACTCCTCACTTCATCATGCCTGCCACTATCTCATCACTCTCACTTTCATACGACCTGCCTCACTATCTCCTCACTGCCTCACTATCTCCATCACGCACCTGCCTCACTATCTCCATCACGCACCTGCCTCACTATCTCCATCACGCACCTGCCTCACTATCTCCATCATGCACCTGCCTCACTATCTCCATTATGCACCTTCCTCACTATCTCCATCATGCACCTGCCTCACTATCTCCATCATGCACCTGCCTATCTCCATCATGCACCTGCCTCACTCTCCATCATGCACCTGCCTCACTCTCCATCATGCACCTGCCTCACTCTCATCACTGCACACTGCCTCACTGTCTCCATCATTCACCTGCTCCTCTTCATCTGTACCTGCCTACTGTCTCCATCATTCACTGTACTCATCATGCCTGCCTCACTATCTCCATCATGACTCTCACTATCTTAATGCACCTGCCTCACTATCTCCATCATGCACCTGCCTCACTATCTCCATCATGTACCTGCCTATCTCCATCATGCACCTGCCTATCTCCATCATGCACCTGCCTCACTCTCCATCATGCACCTGTCTCACTCTCCATCATGCACCTGCCTCACTGTCTCCATCATTCACCTGCCTCACTCTTCATCATGTACCTGCCTCACTGTCTCCATCATTCACCTGCCTCACTCTTCATCATGCACCTGCCTCACTATCTCCATCATGCACCTGCCTCACTATCTTCATCATGCACCTGCCTCTCTTCCATCACGACCTGCCACTTCCATCATGCACCTGCCTACACTCTCCATCATGACCTTCCACTATCTCCATCATGCACTGCCTATTCCATCATGCACTGTTCCATGCACTGCTATCTCATCATGCACCTGCCTATCTCATCATGCACTCTATCTTCATCATGACCTGCTATCTTCATCATGCCTCTATCTTCATCATGCTGCTATCTCCATCATGCCTGCCTACTATCTCCATCGTTCACCTGCCTACTTTCCATCATTCACCTGCCTCACTGTCTCCATCATTCACCTGCCTCACTCTTCATCATGCACCTGCCTCACTGTCATCTTCACTGCTCACTCTTCATATGCTGCTCATAGTCAGTTCGCACAAGGATCAAGAGCCTGGTAATGAAGGCTTGCATATCATTAGTGATAGAAGAGCTGATATTAAAGAGACTCTTAAAACTCCTTCATTTGAAAGAGGAAAAGAAAAAAAATGCGAGAACTTTTATCAGTGACTCTCACCAGCGGAGACAGAATGTTTGTGTGTGTGTGTGTGTGTGTGTGTGATGTTTGCTCACTATTGTGTGTGTGTGTGTGTGCTCACATGTGTGTGTGTGTGTTTGTCTTCACCACTACCACTGGTGTCTCTCCCTCCACCTCCTCATCACTGTAACCAAGAGCCTGGTGGTGGTAATTTAATTAATTATAAACATGATTGAAATTTGTCTATAACGAGAAAATATCTGAAAACATTTCTCATTGCCAGAGGACGATTGTTGGGCCTGGAGAGTAATGAAGCGATTAGCTAATGGTTACGACCAGTCAGCAGTACTCTTGAGCAGGTCACCTGGTCAAAAAGAGGCGAGTTGACACTGGGGCCAGGAGTTGTAACTCGACCCCTGCAACCACAACTAGGTGAGTACGCACACACACACACACACCTAAGAACAGCATTCCGACATCTTAATAAGGAATCGTTCAGGACCCTGTACACTGTGTACGTTAGACCCATATTGGAGTATGCAGCACCAGTTTGGAACCCACACCTAGCCAAGCATGTAAGGAAACTAGAGAAAGTGCATAGGTTTGCAACAAGACTAGTCCTGGAGCTAAGGGGTATGTCCTACGAGGAGAGGTTAAGTGAAATCTACATGACGACACTGAACGACAGGAGAGATAGATGAGATATGATAATGACATAAAATACTGAGAGGAATCGATAAGGTGGACAGAGACAGGATGTTCCAGAGATGGAACACAGCAACAAGGGGTCACAGTTGGAAGTTGAAGACTCAAATGAATCATAGGGATGTTAGGAAGTATTTCTTCAGTCACAGAATCGTTAGGAAGTGGAATAGTCTGGGAAGTGATAAAGTGGAGGCAGGATCTATACATACCTTTAGGAAGAGGTATGATAAAGCTCATGGAGCGGGAAAAGTGAAGAGGTGGGGCCAGGAGCTGTGAATCGATCCCTGCAACCACAACTAGGTGAGTACACGCACACACGCAGGTGAAGATGCAGGATGTAATGAAGGCAGGTGAGGCGCAAGAGAGAAGGCCTACACATACAGACCTACACAGACAGAAGACCTACACAAAGACCTACACATTGAGAAGGCCTAAACAGACAGAAGACGTACACAGACAGAAGGCCTACACAGACAGAAGACCTACACAGTGAGAAGGCCTAAACAGACAGAAGACCAACACAGTGAGAAGGCCTACACAGACAGAATGCCTACACAGTAAGAAGGCCTACACAGACAGAAGACCTACACAGAGAGAAGGCCTACACAGAGAGAAGGCCTACACAGAGAGAAGGCCTACACAGAGAGAAGGCCTACACAGTGAGAAGGCTTACACAGACAGAAGACCTACACAGAGAGAAGGCCTACACAGACAGAAGACCTACACAGAGAGAAGGGCGACACAGAGAGAAGACCTACACAGAGAAGGTACACAGTTTTGAAGAAAGTCTGGAAAATCTGTAGATGGCGCTAGAGGAGATGAAGGTCAGGAGGTGAGAGGAAGAGACAGAACAAAATACAACAGATGGGGAGACAAAAGGAAGAGCAGAGGGAGGAAGAAAGAGATACTTGTAGAAATACTCTCTGGTAACTAGGAGGTGAAGGAGATAACATGAAGAGCAGCGAAAGAACCCATAACAAAAGACAACTAACTCAGGTAGAAAGAAAATAGGAAAAAGGAAACGAAGTCGCTGATTTTAAATGGCCTCCAGGAGTCCAAAGGGACGATAAATAACCGAGAGACTAATGAGACATGAGGTAAAAGACATTGAACGAAAGTAATTAAAAATTAACTTATAATTTTCTTATGAAAAGTTTTAATTTTTAATTTTACTTATTTCCTTCACTGTCTTTCCATTTAGTTCCGCTTTCCACAGCATTCCACTTAGGAAAGACCTCATGTCTTATTAGTCTCCTCTTTTATAATCAGTTTGTTCCTTAACGCTCTGCCGGGAGGCAGAGAAAAATTCATACCTAGACGCAAAGCAGCAGTCAAGAACAAAGTGAATCCATGGTTCACCCGCAGGTGCACGCACACAAAAGATAAAAGCGCCAGAACACGGAAGAAATATATATGAAAAGAACGCCGGAGAACAAGGAAGAGAGCGAAGCAAGAACTGGGTAAGAAGAGTGGATGAACGGCAATCTGAGAATGGCAAAGCATTTGAGCAAAAATTGCTATAGAGCCACATCAGAAAGAATTGTGAAGGAGCGACAGTAAGGCAGAAGAAAGGTAAGGAGGAGAGCTCACTAGGTATGACCAGTAAGTCTACCAGGAGCTGAACTCCCTTAACTCCTCCGTGAATTGAAGTGAATCTCCGCTCATCGGCTATTAGTTGATTCCCAACAATTCACCTGATTGTGAAATGGAAGTCGGTTAAACGTTTTGCACTTTGACAGAGTTGATGTATTTCTCATTAGGTCTCATGCAATATTTTATTCCTTTTCAAGAGAAAATCTGATCTGAGACCAGTCATAAGACGCCCAGGGAATGTGAGATAAACGGGTCACTTGTAAGAGAGGAAAGGAGGGTACTACGAACACCTTGAATCAGGATCTTCAGCCTTCCTTCCCTTTGAAGCAAGGTTTCAAGGAGACTGGGTAACAGGTGTCACTGTCTTGCTAGACAATTACCGGAGGGTCGTTAAGACTTAACGAGGGGAGGCGCTTGTTAAGACGTGATCCCGGCCACCACCGTCTGGGTTATCACTCAGAGCCGATTACCTTCGTTGTGTGGGTCGTTCATGGCCTCTCTACAACGACCTCCAGCTGTGACTTCCGCTATGAGGAGCATACTTGGCCTCACTACAACGACATACAGCGGTGACCTCCCAGATTTATATTGGACGCATATTAACAGTGATTTGCTTTACACCAAAAGATCATTGTCACAGGATTCACAACAAACCCCATAACTCGGAGGGAGAAAGTTTTCCGACGTTTCGGTCCCTCCTGAACCATTATTATCAATTGGCAAATGAAGTTAGTTGTGGCTTATTTGTGAACTGCTCCAGCCGTGGTAATGTGACCTTCATTCCTAATGTCACAGAGGTCAGTTTTGTTTGCAAGAAAGTAAGGATGCTACCTTCCTCTCTCAGTGCTCCTCTCCCTTTCTTCCTCTCTCTTTTCCTCCTCTCATCCCTTCCACCCTTCTCTTTTCCTTCCATTTCTCTCTCTTTTCATCACTTCCTTTCCGTCCTTACCTTAATGTTTCTGTCTCTCTTTGTCCGCCATTACTTTCCTGTTTATGTCTTCTCCCTGCTTCTCTATTTCATTCATCTTGCCTTTCCTCATTCCCTCCCTTTATCCCTCTTTTCCTTCTTATCTCCCTCTCTCTCCCCCGACATACTACCAACATCATCTCACAATGACCTGCCACTTACCTGGAATATTCCCACGTACATCATAATTTGTGTGTGTGTGTGTGTGTGTGTGTGTGGTGTATGTATGTGTGTGTGTGTGCGTACGTGCGTACGTACGTGCGTGCGCGCACTCAGTTATATGTGGTGGCAAGAATCAAGTTTCACCTTGGCTGGCCGGTATTTAATTGTCTTTCTCCTGGCGTCAATTGCGCCTATTCTTAAAGCTGTGTATGAGCCTTGCTTCTATCACTTCGCTGTCTTGATCGCTCCA
Source organism: Cherax destructor (assembly GCA_009830355.1). NCBI lineage: Eukaryota > Metazoa > Arthropoda > Malacostraca > Decapoda > Parastacidae > Cherax > Cherax destructor. Next base: position 16,014 of record WNWK01031007.1, read on the forward strand.
CTTCTTGCCTACCCTGAGGCTGAATAAGTATTTCCTAACATCCGTGTGACTTGTCTCTTTTTAACTTCGAGTTGTGTGACTGCTTCCCATCTCTAGAACAGTCTATTCCTGTCCACTCTATCAATTTCTCTCGGAATTTTGTACGTCGCTATCATATCACCCCTGATTCTTGTGTCCGCTAATGTCATAAAGTGTGTGATCATAAGCTGTGTCTCTTGGACCAGCATTTTAACTTCCAATCGACTAATGTGGCTTTTAGTTCTGTCATATCCGCTTGTAAATAAATGCATAGAGTCGACCTCGAGTATACAGTGTCCTGGCCACGCTGATCGATCACCCTGTCGAAGACCGGAGTTATGAGGTTGGGAACAGCTGGTCATACCCACCACCTTCTCCTCCTCCTCCTCCTCCTCCTCCTCCTCCGAACGTTTTCCATTTCCGGAGTATAATGTATACCGTGGTCATATCTCACCTTCAAGGGCGTGTGTAGTCTGGGTGGCGCAGTTCACAGAGATGCTTGTAGCTTTTTCTTCCACTCTGCTGCCAACCTGTTGGCAAACTTCTCAACTTTTCGGAACTTCATTAAGTGTTTGGACAGATGTGTACGCCACACAGGCACACTTTACTCACCACCTGATTACGTACACCACCACCTGCTCAAATGAACCACCTCTTCACGTGCACCATCTGCTCACATGCACCACCTGCTCAAATGCACCACCTGATCACATACACCACCTGCTCACACGAGAAAGTCATCTCCCAGCTGCGTGAGGACGGCAGTGGAAGTTTATGTGGATCACTCAACCTGTGGATCACTCAACCTGTGGATCACTCAACCTGTGGATCACTCAACCTGTGGATCAATCAAACTGTGGATCAATCAAACTGTGGATCAATCAAACTGTGGATCAATCAACCTGTGGATCACTCAACCTGTGGATCACTCAACCTGTGGACCACTCAACCTGTGGACCACTCAACCTGTGGATCATTCAACCTATGGATCACTCAACCTGTGGATCACCACACGGATCTTTCCTGCACTCATCTACATATATATTACCCCTGTCAGCCCCTTTTGGCAAAGTGGGCGGTGAGCCGTGTGCTGCATCAACATGTCTGATACACCACTATGGCTGATAGACTACATCGCTATGGCTGATAGATAATGTCACATTTCATTTCCATGGATCAAGAACCCTACACCAGCGACAAGACACCCACCGTGATAGCGCAGTTCCATTGCTTTTTATCCTCACTTTTTTTTTTTAAAGTAACAGACATGAAGTACTGGAACTGGAATGTCAAATGTAATGCCATACTGGAATTGGAATGCCAAATGGAATGCCACACTGGAATTGGAATGCCAAATGGAATGCAACACTGGAATTGGAATGCCAAATGGAATGTCACACTGGAATTGGAATGTCAAATGGAATGCCACACTGGAATTGGAATGCCAAATGGAATGCCACACTGGAATT
>WNWK01031007.1:20000-23040 GCA_009830355.1 Cherax destructor
TAATATATATATATATATATATATAATTTAAATATATATATATATATATATGTCGCGATTAGGGAAACTTCAATTAGCAGAATCATCTAAAATTAAGTCCTATAAATTATACGTTTAAAATACTTTTCATTTATTAATGAATTAAATTGACCAGAGCTTAACCTACTAACTATTATAACAAGCGCAATTTAATTTAGCCTAACCCAACTGAATATATTTTAGATACTTTAACATTAATTTAATAATAAACAAACACAATGAAATATATTTTTTTCGTTATGTTCAGAATGATTTTGGCGAAATTATTGCATACACAAATTTTCACTTGTCTTATATGGCAAGGTGAGCGTTGCTATTTAAGCCAAAATAGCAAGTTTTACCTAATCGGCACGACATATATATATATATATACAAGAACTCATTTAAAATTAAGTTCTTTCTAAAATTTTCTCTTATACGTTTAAAGATATATTTTTTCATTTATGTTAATGTAAAAATTAATAATTTTGTATCAAAAGAACCTTAGAAAACTTACCTAACCTTATTATAAGAAGCGAAATTTAATTTAGCCTAATCCAACTAAATATATTTTAGATAAGTTTACAATAATTTAATAGTAAACAAACAATGAAATATATTTTTTCGTTAAGTTCAGAATGATTTTTGCGAAATTATTGCATACACAAATTTTAGCTTGCCTTATTCGGCAAGAAGAGCGTTGCTATTTAAGCCAAAATCGAATAATAGATAGCACAGTCGTGAGGGAACCTGAAACACGAGCACACTTTGTTGATTTCTGCCGTGATGTTGTTTTCTCAGTTAGTTGCTCAATCGTCCTCAGACTAGACTCGGGAGGTATCAGTGAATCATACCACCTCTCCCTCTTCCCCAACACCCTCCTCTCTCTTAATCCATCTACCTATACTCCTCCATTCACCATTTAGTACACGTAGATTTCCAGAAAGAATTCAACAGGTCACACCATGGAAGACTGCTGGCCAGAATATAGGCTCATATTAGAGTTTAAGTTTTTCTTCTCATAGAAGAGAAACTTAAACTTGGATCAATGAGTGGCTCACCAGCATGAACAACATGTTGTACTGACTGTAATAGTGTCTGAGTGGTTAGAGAAGAGAGGAAGTCCTCAGAGAGTACTCCTTTGCCCAATCCTTTTTTTTGTTACAACTTACATAAAAGATCTTGAAATGCGACTAAAATCTGCAACATCGCATTTCGAGAATGACACAAAACTGGGAATAAAATCCTCCTTCCTGAGTCAGTGTACGTTGAGAAAGATCTGTGTAGACTGTAGGAGACTGAAGATCTTTCAACGTACAACACGCAGCAACACAACGACACCTATAAGAAAATAAGAACATAAGAAAGGAGGAACACTGCAGCAGGCCTCTTGGCCCATACTAGGCAGGTCCTTCACAATCCATCCCACTAACAGAATAATTGCCCAACCTAATTTTCAATTCTACTTAAGAAATAAGCTTTGAAGATTCTATTAACTCAAGTGCGAGTCCCACTCAAATCCAACCCCTCTCACTCATGAATTTATCCAACCTAAATTTGAAACTACCCAAGGTCATAGCTTCAATGATCCTACTAGGCAGACTGTTCCACTCATCAACTACCCTATTTCCAAACCAATATTTTCCATATCCTTTCTAAATCTAAATTCTAAATCTAAATCAGTAACATTCATTGACAACTGGGACCTCTTCTATGGCAGAAATGACATGTATGCCAGGGATGGGGTTCACTTATCCAGGTCTGGGGTGGGGGCACTGGCAACTGCAGTGGAGGGAGCTGTTAGGGCTTTAAACTAGAAATAGTTAGTGGTATGGGTTTTGGGGGAAAACAGAAAAGTCCCAGTGTAGTAATATTATAAGTTGTAGGAGAACTAGTAATAGGCAGAATAAGGTGGATAGTGGAAAGCTAGTGACACTAGATGACAAGGACAGTAATAGGTATAGTGGAAAACAGAGATGAACAGGAAGGGTAAAGAGAAAGGAGGGTCTCTAAATATATATTACACCAATAGTCGTAGTGCTAGGAATAAGATGGACGAGTTGAGATTAGTTGCAAGTACGGGTAATATTGATGTTTTTGCAATAACTGAGACATGGTTTAATATGAAAATCGGGACTTGCCTGCCGAATGTCACATTAAGGGTTTTAAATTGTTCCAAGTAGACAAAAGTATCGGGAAAGGGGTGGGGTGGCACTCACCTAGATTACGCAGCTCAGTTCTGGTCTCCATATTACAGAATGGACATAAATTCGTTAGAAAACATTCAGCGTAGAATGACTAAATTAATACATAGCATTAGAAATCTTCCTTACGTAGAAAGATTGAAGACCCTTAAATTACATTCACTTGTAAGACGTAGAATGAGGGAGACATGATCGAGGTATACAAGTGGAAAATGGGTATAAACAAAGGGGATATAAAAAGGTCTTGAGGGTATCTCTCCAAGAGAGAACCCGCAATAATGATTCAAGTTAGATAAGTTTAGATTTAGAAAGGATATAGGAAAGTATTGGTTTGGAAATAGGGTAGTTGATGAGTGGAACAGTCTGCCTAGTAGGGTTATTGAAGCAAGGACCTTGGGTAGTTTTAAATTTAGGTTGGATAAATTCATGAGTGAAAGGGGTTGGATTTGAGTGGGAATTGCACATGAGTAAATAAAATTATCAAAGCTTATTTCTTGGGTAGCATTGAAAATTAGGTTGAACAAATATTCTGTTAGTGGGGTGGAATGTGAAGGACTGCCTAGTATGGGCCAACAGGCCTGCTGCAGTGTTCCTCCTTTCTTAGCAGGCCTGTTGGCCCATTCTAGGCAGATATATACTCAGTGGTGGACCTGACTTAACTCAGTGAAGACGTGTCTTGTGTGCCTCTGTCAATCTGAAGAAGATGTCCTCTCTTGAGCTACTCTACCAGCAGCTGAAGGAAGAACTGAGGGTAGCTAAGCTTGAGATACAGCGACGACTGAGGAAAACAAGAGGATTCGTAGTAATCCTCCTGTTGA
>WNWK01031008.1:0-23038 GCA_009830355.1 Cherax destructor
AAACTGAGAAAGTGCAAGGTTTGCGACATGGTTAGTTCCACAACTCAGGGGTCTGCCCCTATGAAGAAAGGTTGAGGAAATAGGACTAACAACACTGGAGGACAAAAGGGTTGAGGAGACATATAACGACATACAAAATCAGGGGAATCGACAAGGTGGATAGTGACAGAATGTTAAAGAGGGGAACACAGAAAAAAGGGGGACACAACGGGAAAGCTAAAGACTCAGATGAGTCAAAGGGATGGAAGCATTTCTTCAGCCATAGAGTAGTGGGGAAGTGGAATAGTCGGGCGAACGATATAGTGGAGGCGGGAACCATACATATTTTTAAGACAAGGTATGATAAAGCTCATGGAGCAGGAAAGAGCCCCAGTAGCAGACAGCGAAGCGGGCCAGGAGCTGAGCCCGCCCCCTCACCACAATTAGGTAGTAAGTACACAGCTCTGCAACAAGACTTAGTCCCGGAGTTGGGGCTATGTCCTGGGAAAGTTAAGGAAACCTACCTGACGACACTGGAGAACAGGAAGGATACCGAGGAAACTGACAAGGTAGATAGGAACAATGTTTCAGAGATGGGACACAGAAAAAGGGACCCAAATGGAAGCTGAAGACTCAGATAAACAGGTGTTAGGAAGCATTTCTTCAGTCGAAAAATTGTCAAAGTTGAACAATCTTGAAAGTGATGTATGGAGGCGGGAAACCAAACACAGATTTAAAGGGGGTGAAAACACTTGGAGCAGGGAGGGGTGGTCAGGGCACCACCGAGAGGCGGGCTAGGGCTGTGACTGGGCCCCCTGCAACCAAAAAAATAAAAGAGTACGACTAAGGTCGTTTAAATGTTATGTTCTCACGACCTTTGTACAGGCAATGCAAAAATAGTAATTTAAATTTTATCTTTTTTCCTTGGTTTTATTTCATTTTCTATCAACTCATTTTTTTAATTTCTTTCTCATCTGTCTGATAGTCGTTAGCATAATTAAGCATTCGTAATAAGATAAATAAACGAAAACATTTTATTACAATTTGATACAGACACAAGGCTCCTGAAAACTAATAATTCAGATACTGTTTCTCTGGGAAAAGCATTTTCAAAAAATTATAGGTGTTTAGGGCCTGCTCTAAAACCGACCTGGTTAATTTGCTTAATTCTATTCATTAACTTTCTCTGCACCCCCACATTTACCCAAAAAAATTACCTTCAAAATCAAAGAATTATTGAAGAGAAAAAAAGGCAACGGAAATTTAAAAAGAACACATTTCCCTTTTACCCCTGTTTTATTATTTAATTAAGAATAAAATCCAGGGTTTTTATTTTCGTCTACACAGTTAAAAAATGTATTCCTTTTGGGGCAAAGTGAGTGACTCGTTTGTAATGAATAATTTATATTTATTATGAAAAATAAATTTTTTAAAAATGGTGTAATTGTTTCAGAAAAACGTCGCAGTTAAATGGTATATTACTAGGGGGTAAAGAAAAAATTTGGGTAGGGTTTTTATCTTGCAAATTATATGCCCAACATACATTTTTTAAAAATAATTCGTTATCTCATACAAACACTCAAATAACCAAAAAAACCCCGCGCGTCCTCCCTCAGATTAACACACCCAAAACACGAGCGCGCCCTTTCCCAACGTCTCGATCAAGCATATGTATAGGGAAAATAGTCCTGAAATGACTGACATCTGGTGTCACAAATACTGTTAAGAAAAGCCCGTTACAAATGAATTTTTATTTAATAGTATTTCCTTTTGAAGACTTTATAAATTTCCCTTTTTTTAAAGAACTAAAAAAAAATAAAGGTCCTCAGCCCTTTTAACTTTTACGGTCAATAGTACTTTAGGTTCCCCAAAGGTGAATCGAGAAAATAACCGTAGCAAGAAAAAAAGGAAAAAATTTAAAAATATGGGTTTGGAAGACCTTTTTTTTTGGGATAGTAATTATGTAACGGTTATACAGTACCTGGAGGAGAGGGAAAACAGTTTAATCCAAGGTGAGGGGGGTACAGGTGGGGAACAGAGAGTGTTGGTTGAAAGTAAAAAGTGCCGTCGGAGTTAAATAATTCTGGGAAAGGAAGAATCATTAAAAAGACCAAAATAAATGAAATTTAAAGGGAACTAATAACGTACTAGGGAAGTACCGGGTTTTCCCCATCAAACATTGTGGGGAATGGAACATTTTAGCTTCCTCACCCCAAGTCGATTTACTTTCTTTCGTTAATGTCCTTCACTCTACGTAAACTTAGTCTCTCTTGGAATAAAAATAAATGTAAGGGTTGAGATCTGACAATTTTCAGAGAATGTTCTGCTTAAAAACGTCAGTTCTTTTGGAACAGACTGAATTGGGAGAAAGAAAACGAGGAAAAGAAATACGAACTTTAGAACATTCTGCGAAGTGGAGCGGTGTACCAAAATGTGCACTGGAAAGTCGTTTTACTGGAGATCAACCTAACAAAAACCAAAATAACATAAAAAAATTAATAAAATGAGTAAGTGAGGCTAGCCCTTGGGTGTTTATCATCAATGTATAAAACACTCACAACACACGTGACAGATAAAAAACCTTACAAGGGATTATTCAAAAACACACATTAAAAATGCACATACACTCAAAAAAACAAAATGAAACTCTCCAACAGAAAAAAAATTTTTTGGTATAGTAAGGGCTTTTTAGAATTCTGCTCCTTTTGGTCTCAAAATTCGAAAGAAACAAAATTTTTGAGATCATATAGTATAAATACTCATTTCAATAAAGGGTAAACAGACGTCTCTAATTTCACCCTCGTGAAAAAGTTATAAGGAGACACATGACTATCCCCCAGGATGCATGCGTCAAAGTTTTTAAAATTTGGGAAAAAATCAATGTACAAGGAAAGGAAAATCCTTGACATCAAAATCTTTAACTATCTTCTAAGTAACGTAATTCATCTAATACCTCTGGAAGCCTTAAAAAAAAATTTTCTTGACAATTATACAAGTGCGAAGATCGTGTATATAATAATACAATTTTTGCATTGCTCATCCCGTCTTACGTTTTTCTTTTCCTTTTAAAATCATAAAAATACATACACTCAGAAGATACACTTTCCCCATTTTCTGAGACAAACGTTCCTCCGGAAAAAATACATTTAAAACAGAAAGAACCTCACACGCAAACGTAACACCCGCCAAAAATTTAAAAAACCCCATGCAACACACGAAAGGAGAAACGAAAATTAAATGGGAAATGGATACAGGATGTGGGAAATGTTGGAAATGCTAAGGAGGGGTGGAAAACCAGTGTTTATTCAACTAGGAAGAGCCACACTCACTTGCACACAACAAAACACTTTCCCCCCACTTTCCCCCCCCTCTGTCTCTCTTTTCTTACCCTCATATTATATATATATATATATATATATATATATATATATATATATATATATATATATATATATATATATATAATTTTTAAAACATACTAAAAGTTTACTGGTTCCTTATGTTTTTCAGAATGGAAATTCAAGCTGATTGTGAAATTTTAAGAGGTTGTAGTTAAATTTAGAAAATGTTTGATGGAACAGTATTCTGAAAAATAATTTAAATAAAATGAAAAAATCCTTACCTAAATAGCCCAGTTTAAAAAAAAAAATTGTGCCCAAAAAAACTTTTTAAAAAATAATTTATCATTTTTAAAAAAAAAAAACAGAAATATCATGTAGTGATATTTTTCCAAAAAAAAAAATATGTATTTAAAATAAAAGTTCAAGGACATGCCCACGGGAACTGCAGAATTGACATATTGAAATATGAAGCCAAAAATAGTAACAGGTCATCGCCGGAGGGCAAATCAAGGAGATAAACAAATATATTATCATGGGGGGCGCTGCAGTAGGGATCATACAGTGTTTTGGGGGGGGGGTTATGGAAGGCATTAGGCTTAATTCGGGAAATTTGATCACAGATCAATTTCCTTGCTCAAACCCCCCACCAGCATCAAGGAACCTCTCTTGTGATTCAAAGGAGGCCCTTGGTTTTTGTGTGTGTGTACTCACCTAGTTTGGTTGTAGGGGTCGAGTCATGCTCTGGCCCCCCTCTTCCCTGGCCCTACGGGGCCCCTCCCTTCCAGATTTTATCTTTCCCTCTTCTTAAAATATGTATGGATCCTGCCTCCACTCAGCCTTAAATATTCCATTACCACTCTGTGACGAAGAAATCTTTTTTTGCCCCTGTGTTCATCTGAGTCTTAACCCCTGTGTCCCCTTGTTGCTTTTATCTCTGGAACATTCTGTCTTCCACCTTTAATTCCTCTGGTATCTTAATTCGTTATCATGCCCCCTATCTCCCTGCCCTCAGGTCGTGGTCATTTCCCCTTAACCTCCCTCGTAGGACCCCCCTTGCTCCGGGACTACTCTTGTTGCAAACCTTTGCACTTTCTCACTTTTTTGTGCGGCTAGATTGGTTTCCAAATTTCATATTAGTATGGGTCAAACAACCAGTGTACAGGGCCCTAACGATTCTTTATTAAGATGTCGGAATGCTGTTCTTAGGTTTGCTAGGCCCCCGTACTGGGGTTATTTGGTTGATGTGCGCCTCAGGAGATGTGCCTGGTGTTATCTCCCCCCAAGATCTTTTCCTTGAGGTTTGTAGTCTCGGGCCCCCCTGAGCTCCGTCTGCGGTCTTCTTTGCCCTTCCCAATCTTCATGACTTGTGTGTGTGTGTACTCCCTAATTTGGTTGCATGGGTCGAGATCGCTCCTGTGTGTGTGGGGGGCGGGCGCGTGTTTTACTCACCAAATTGTACTGCCTAATTGGGTTGCAGGGTCGGACTCTGCCCCTGGCCCCCCTTTTCCCCTTTCATCTACTGGGTCTCTTCTCTCCCTGCCCCATGAGCTTAATCATACCTTGTCTTAAAGCTTGTAGGTTCCTGACTCCACTATATCTTTTGCTGACTATTCCACTTCGACTACTCTATGGCTGAAGAAAGTTCCTAACATCCCTTTGACTCATCTGAGTCTTCAGCTTCCAATTTTCCCTCTTGTTTCTGTGTTCCCTCTCTGGAAAATTTCCTATCTACCTTGTCGATTCCCCGCAGTTTTTTGTATGTCGTTATCATGTCTCCTCTAACCCTTCTGTCCCCCAGTGTTTTTGCCTTTTTCCTCAACCTTTCTTCTAGGAGCCCCCTGGTTTGGCAACCATGTCCAAACCCTTTTGCACTTTCTAATTACTTGACTGCTTGAAAAGGGGGCCAGTCGCCCTATGCTGCCCAGTTATCTAGTTAATGTGTGCTTTCGGGACGTGCTTTTTTCTCCCCCCAAGGTCTTTTCCTTTGCAGGTTTGTCCCTTTTCCAACACCCACTCTTCGCTTTTTTTTTTCCCTTCTCCGATCTTCATGATTTTGCATTTAGTGGGATTAAATTCGAAAGCCATTGCAGCCAGATGTAAAGCTTGACCAGGTCTCTTTGAAGTTCTTTTGGTCCTCACCCTTTTGATTCCCCTCTTTTTCACATCTGCAAGGGAACATTTCGGGTCTATCCCGCCCTCTACCCCTGCGGTACCCCGCTCGCCCGGCGCCCACTGTGATACCTCTCACCCCCATGACCCGTTGTTGCCTCCCTGTGGGGTTTTCCCCTGGTGTGTGTGTGTGTGTGTGTGTGTGTGTGTGTGTGTGTGTGTGTGTGGGGGGGGGGGGGGCCCGCGCAGGGTGTTCATGTGTTTTTAAAGATATGAAATTATTTTCTTTTGTGTTAATATAAAAATTATTGATTTTGTCCAAAATAACAGGTTAAAATAAGGTTAGGTAAGTTTTCTAACAAGCACAATTTAATTTACAACCCAACTATATTTTATAAATTTTTCAATAATTTATTAATAAAAAATGAAATTTATTTTCGTTAGATTCAGAATGATTTTGCGTAGTTATTGCACACAAATTTTCGTTTCCCCTATTGGAAAGAAAGGGTTTGCTTTTTAACCCAAAAGTCGCAAGTTTAACTTATTCCACTCATATGATGATGATGATAAAAATCTAATAATCGTCCACCTATATTTTCTGATTATATATTATTTTTAAACTTTTATTACTAAAGAAGCTAAACTTTTATGGGGACCATACGTCCCTGGGTGGAATATCAAAGGTTGATTCAAGGGGGCAAAAACCCCAAACTCCGGATCTCGGCGCTTCACTATCATAAAGTCCCCCCTCCCCCCCCCTTCTTTCCCTACATGAGTAATATTGGGGAATTTTAAAACTAATTAAATTGTTCATTAAAATCAAGCTAAATAAATATGAATTAATGATTGGTGTGTGCTATAACGGTTGGTAAACATTACTAAAAGAGTTTGCCCCAACACTCTCTTTAAAGCACAGTTCAAAATTAAAATGAATGACTTTCACAGTGGGAAAAAAAGACCTCCAATTGCTTTGTTGTCGGGTTGGATTGAAAAATGTCGGGTGTGTGGGTGCTGGGGATGGGGGGGTGATGCAAAACTAGGGCACTGGGGGGTGCAGGGGGGCCCGGGGGGGAGGCAGCGGGGGGTGGGTTATGGGAAGGGGGGCGGAATCCTACCGGGAAAGGCTGTTGGCTGGTGCAGTGGAAAGTGTTGGGGGGGTTTGTCACATTCCATTGTAAATATTCATTTGTACGTCATTTTTTTTGAATGTTTTTTTGGAGTATGTGATATGCATGGTAGGAAAACGCGTATTATGAAATCTATGGAAAAGCGGCAAGATCATGCGGAACAACTTATCGATTCAACTCCATATATATAAGAACATCTGCGAATGACAATACTTCATCCAATTAATTTACATCGAGGGGCGATCTAATATTAAAAATTGGGGGTTAAATACTCAAAATTCTTATTTACACCTAATTCTACGGGAAAAAGGGGCAAAAATACCTTTGTGTCCTTCATATTTGTAAAAAAAAATTCCATTCTCTCTTAGTAAAACGACTCATCTGTTTCAACATTTTAGGGAAAAAAAAAAAATCCCCCAAACGACGGGAACTATTTTCATCATGTGGTTCTTCACAAACTGGGAGGGGGAAGCTGCATTTCACTGAACAAAGACACCATTAACGTAGATAACTGGTTAAGAAAAAACAGACATTAATGAATTAAAAACTTTTTTCAACACAATAAAATCCCAAATTGGAAGTTATAAATTCATCAAAAAAACGTTTCCTTAAAAAAAAAACAGTTTTGCAAAAAACCACTTACCTTCTGAAAGTCGAATCCCATTTGTAAAAAAACACTGTGGTGAAAACCTCTAACTTCTTTCAGTCCCCTGAACATTTGTATTTTGCCATCAACCTGTTACCAACACACAGAATAGAAAAATGCGGACCGATGTTTCCACGCCCTATTACACCCCTTTTATTGGAAGATACATTGAGATAAAAGACACTGATAAGCTTAATTTTGTTCCATCGTCCAACGTTCACAAGACCTACGATGCAATTGTACAAAGATTGATCAAACATGGTAGTTTTTGATAAATTTGAAATTCACTTAAGCACGTTTTCTCATGCTAAGCTTAGTCAGCAGTAAGTCAAATTTGCACTTAACAAGGTATTAAAGCTGCGAAATGGAGACATTTATAATATCATGGAGGGAAAACTCACTTTTTCCTACCCCAAAACAAAGTTACCTTTCAGTGGGAAACTATAAAGACATTTGTTTGCATAACACGTTTTTCCCCCTAATAGGTTATATCTGGTGGTAGCACAATACACAGGCGAAAACGGAACCTGGGGTAAATACAAAAATTTTAAAAAATTGAAGAGCATTAGAGACCCTTTGGGTCACCCCCTTAAATTTTGGAAAACGTTGGGACTTTGAATAGTGTCTTGGCGAGGATAGATATTATCAGTGTGGTGCTTTGTGTTCCGACAGCTTTTATTTTCTCTCTGTATTTTAAAAATTTGGATTGGGCCCTTGGTTCTGAGTAACTGTCTTGTCGTGATGAGCGTGGCTTCATATGTTGTTTTATATTTGTATATTTTAAAAATAGTTTTGCTTTTAAAAATCTCCTCAAATAGTTACGCTAGTTATTTCTGGATGTATTTTTTTTTTCCCGATTATTGGTTCAGGTCCCTTATGTTCGTTCTAAATGGCTAAATTCCCGGAGTTTCAACTATGTAAACCTTCGCTAAAACCCCCACTGGGATTTCTAACCTCTATCATCCACTATCTATTTGTGACTGCGTTATTTGTGCCTTAGAAAATCGTGAATAGTCCTTAAAATGTAATAGCTAGTTATCGGCAACACATTATGTTCTGAAGCAACTGGGAAAAAGGCTAAATATAAAGTCTTTGTATTTTTGTTTCTCAGGTTTTCGGGTCTTCCTCTAAATATTTAGAATAAAATATAAAATGTATTGTAGTTTTCTGAAAATATTTTCATAAAAACCCCAAAAAAAGTTCTTTATCCGTCCCTATCCATAAGCATTTTCTATCATTAACCTTGTGCTGATGGACTATCTCTCTGATTATCTTTTGACGAAATCGAGATCGGACCCTTCTCGGACCGACCTTGCTTGTCATCCGCACTGACAGTAATTAGAACTGGATTCCCAGATTATTTTTAGTTTCTTTTTCAGGACAATGCCCTGTCGGGTCCCTTCACAACCCACCATACATGGTAAACCCAAAAATTTTGAAGACATATACAGTTCGGACATTTATTAAAAGGCTTTTCGCCCCGGTGGCTTCTTGTCCTTAATTTAATCTAAATGAGGGACTGAAGCCACCCCTAGAACTGAAAAGCCACTCATGGCTAAACGTTTCTTTAATAAATGTCTGAACCCAAAAATTTTTTTCCCCATCTCGTCGTATCACCACACCATTTTTCGTGAGGGTCTCCCCAATACTGATGGCGAGAGTATTGGAAAACTTTCCCTGACACAAGCTTACACAAGCCCAAAAAACATGCTTTCATTAGCTAAATTGTCGGAAATCTCAGTGGTGCTTCAATTTTGATGATGCGGAGGAAAATTCAAATTTTAAAACCTGAGAATTCTCTAAAAATTTTTTCAGTGCTGATAACAGGATTCCGGGATCATGGTTTTCAAGTCAATGTCTTATCGTCCCTTCTAATATTTTTCCCCCACCATGATCGTAGTTTATTTTATCAAACTACTACTATTTTTATTACTACTACTACTTCTGCTAATTGCTGCTGCTACTACTATAATAATAATAATAATAAAATAGGACACGATTATTTTAAAAAAAAATGTTGACACGTGTGCAACATAAAGGGATTTCTGTATTAGTCTGAAAAAGTCGGGGAAATTGTTTCGACAGTTAAAAACAATGTTGAACAATTGTCTTATATAATGATCGTACTTCTATCTCTTTATTGTGAATTTTATATTTGCAGTCCATTTTCCCCCTTAAAACAGTGTTGAACCCTTTTTTCATCTTGAAAATATAATACGCCCCCCAATATTTTGGGGTTCATCATACAGAATTTTAAAAGGTCGGTATAAAGCGGGAGTCAGGACGTATCATTTCTGATTTTTTGATGTTACTAATAAATTTTGCTCTCAACATGGTTTTTTATTACTCATCTCATCCATCCTCCTCTAGTCTTATATAATAAAATATGATATTAGTTTTCTTACTGATGGGTAGAATCTGTGTTTTTGTTTTAAATTTTGTTCTTCTGCTGTTTTTATGACTTTTTGCCTCTTCCCTTTTTAAGGGCGTCAATTTCACTTTCCCGCTCACATCTGCTTTCAAACGTTGCTTGTAAATTTTCCGATGCAGACTATCATGTTCCCGTGACTGTTGTACGGCGGACAATACCAATTCTTCTCAAAAAACGGGGGGAAAGAGACATAAACATATACAAAAAAAAAAACAAAGAACAATTCAGGGCCTGAATAACTGAAAAGGGTGACCCAGCATACGGATGCCGCTGGAATTGGATGTCATGTAGCCACTGGGATGAATAAAGGGAGAATAAAAGGATGGACTTCATCTGTGCGAATTCCCGCGAATGTTGGGGGAAGGGGAAAAAGAAGGGGGCAGATAAAAAGCAGAATCTGCAAACAGACACCGAACAATTCTGAGGGGATTTGCTTATTTCAGTCACGCGGTTATCTGGAAGGGGGAAAAACAGATGACACACAGAAGGTTCTCTTCCTATTCTCCTTTTCTCTGCTCAAAATTCCAGCGGGAAATAAATTAGTTAAAACACTATTCTGTAATACTGGTGAAAAATTTACTCAATTATAAATCTTACCTCTACGATCTACTACCCTACAAATACAAACTATTACCTAAATACTTTCTGCTATACTACCCCCACCATCTACATCTGAAATCCTCCACAAAAAAACCCCTGCTACTATTATGCTAATTTCTATTCCCTATTGCTACTACTATAAATTTTTTTTTATTATTTTAACTACCGCTATATCCTGGACTATACTGTTTCTACAAGAAACAAAGTCCCCACGGGTTTGGGTTTTTCCCTGATTTAATACTTTTAAATAAAAATTTAAAAAAAAATGAGTATAGGTTTTGCCATTTTGAAAGTGTCAGACAAAGTGAAATCTTTGAAATATGGTTATTAGATGACTTATACTTTTCTTTTCTTTTTTTTAGAAATTTAAATATCCCCTTTGGGTAAATGCATTGCATTTTTTGAAATAAATACGAAAAAGATGTTCAATATGTTAGGCCGAAAAGGAATATCAAAGGGGTTTGTCCCCCCCAAAACGTGGATACGACAGAAAATGTCTATACAATTACTTCAAAATGGCTCTTCCTATGTCTCCCCTTTTGGCTAAAAAAAATCTTAAATCCAAAAACAAATCTCTACATAAAATGAAAGAAATGAAAACTGCTAAGTAAACAAAACATAAAAAAAAAGGGGTGTCATCTTGTCAGAAAAGGTGGAACAATCTCCCAATCGCTCGACACAATGAAAACCTGCAAGTGTAGTCTGAATATTCAATCAGCAGGACAGACAGATTATGTTGATCTACCCCCATATCAGTCATATGGTCATTGTTCAAAAATCAGGCTGGTGGTGAAGAAAAAAAAGGCACAGTACCATGCGGAACAATACAAAAAAGAACTGGAGATTTCATAAAAAACAACTACTTATGAAAAGTTCCCCAGGTTAGAACAGACATTAAGCGTAATTACAAGTTCGGGAAAAGGCAAAAATATAAGAAACGGACAAAAAAGATCATGGCATAGCTAAGACTGGGGGGCGGTAAGGACATAATAGACAAGAATGCCCGTTAGGTTCTAGTAAGATTACTAATGGGGTCGGTACTGCTATGTTGTACATGAATACCATGTAGAAGGAATAACCCAGTGTGTCAATTTTGCGATGGAAAATAAAAAGGATAATAAAAAATTACAAAAAAAAACTAAAGGGACTTGAAAAATGGATGGTCAAATAAGTAGTTAAAGGGGAATTCGAAAACCAAGTTTAAAATAACTGATAGTTAAAATTAACCCAAATTTAAAATAATATATTTAAAAAAATTCAACCAAAACCCAAAGTGAAAAGCTGAAACAGCTGATAAAAAAGAACATATTTTGGAGACAGAATAAAGAAAAAAGACACTCAAAATTTATCTAAACGAAAAAAAAAACGAGTAAGTCCGATGTTTTAAAAGAAAACAACTTTCCCCTGGTGAGATCGATGCATCATTATTTTATTAAAGCTCGATTTACTCTGTGGGTTTTTTATTTTTCTTTCATATAAAAGATCATGTGTGTGTTCGCACTATGCATATCGTCGGAGATGATCATCATCTTTAGTGACGCGGTGCATGTGCGTTACGAACCTAAATCCATTCAAAACAAAAGTTTTTCTTAACTTTTCGATACATTAGGACAATAAAAATTTTTAGCAGAACCCCTGAACCTAAATCTGATAAAACATGTAGAGAACCAGAAAAAACCCAAAAAGGTTTTGAAATAAGCCTACTAATAGTTCGAAGGTAGCTGACAATCAAAAAAAAAAAATTAAGAAATGTGGCTAATGACCTTAGAGTCAGAATAAATTGAAAAATAATCTTATGTTAGTTAACAAGAGGACTTGATAACTCAGAAAAAAAAAACCCTGTTTGAAAAAAGGGGACTGGGGAAAAAGCTTTGATGGAAATTAATAAGAAAGCTCAAGAAGATGGGAAAATAATATTTCAATCTAAAGGTTTAAAGGGTTGGAATGACCTAGACAAAAAAGTAGGGGGTACAATTTTCATAGAGTTTTTAAAAAATGCGACAACCCAAAACGAAGGGGTTAAATCAGTGGTAATTTTTTAAAGAGTCGAAGCAAAATCGAGGCTCGATTTTTGCAAAATCTAAATGAATATAGACAAGATGCAACGATCTGCGGCGATAATGGTACTGGAACCGAGGAATGGATCCCGGTTAAACAAAGAAGTCATTAACATCAGAACAGGGGGAAAGGAAGGACGATAATAAAAAAAAAACAAATATAGGAAGGTTGATTGTTTGGTCTTTTGTTGCGAGGCGGGGATCCATAGTCTGTAAACTCAAGATGCAGATAAACCACAGACCGAAACAGTTTTTCAATTTGGGTGTTGGAAACAAAAACTAAGGTGATGGACAGTTTTATGATTAGATGGCCATGATAGGCGTCGAGCAGCTGAAAGATGGGGCCAAAGCATGAAAAGACTCCCTTGCTGAACAGTGCACACCCTCCCCCTCCCCCTCCCAACCCAGCACAAATGCACACACAATCAGGTTCAATGAAAAAAAATGTTCTTCCCGGACAGCTCAGGTTGTCTGGGTTTTCATGGGGCCCCAAAAAATTCCCAACAATGCAATATCTCTCATATATCGCAACAGTGGGGTACCAAACGACACAATATATATTATTCTTAGAGTCTAAATTAATGTTATAAATATGGTCATGGTGCATTGTTGCTTGAAAATGAAAATGTTATGCATCTCTAAAAATTGCGTTGAGAAGGTCAAAAATTTTGCTGGATATTCATTAAATAAATGAATATCGGCAAAAATTATAATTTTTAAATTTTATTATTATTTTAGTAAAAAAAAAGCGCTAAACCCGTAAGGGTCAGCACTATAATGGTAATTAATAATATTAACAGACCGATATGGAAAACGTAGGATATTAAAACTATATCGGATATAAAAAAAAGCCAACCACACAGTCGGGGCGAAAAACTAATGTAGAGGACCTGGGAGTGATAATTCCCAGGGATCTCACTTTAAAAACTCACAATGTATCTACCCATCTGCTAGAAAAATGAAAGGATGGGTCGGAACCTTGTTAAATTAGAAAATATGCAACACTTGGGTATCTTTATTGGGGAAACGTTTCGCCACACAGTGGTTTCTCAGCCCAATACAAAGTAAAAAGGTGGGAGGAGGAGTTTGGGGGTTATCAGTCCCTCGGGCCCGGAGTCGATGTGTTCAGTCCATCCCAAAATTGTTAGAAGTGTAGCACAAACCTTTGGAAAGGGCTTACTTCGACAAAATGGTTGATACCACTATGACCTGCCCCCCCTGCTTCATCTCCCCCCTGATTACAGCATATAAACCACCTCTACGGCTTTGTGCCCTTCTAACAAGATTGATGGACTGAACACATCGACTCCAGGCCGAGGGGCTGGTCCTCAAACTCCTCCCCTCCCTTTCACCCCTTTTTCTTTTTATTGGACTGATGAAGCCACTGTGTGGCGAAACGTTTCCCCCAATAAAGATACCCCCGTGTTTATATGTGTCTAATTTAACAACTTTTGGTTTTTCTAAACCATTCATCTACAACGAGAACCCAAAACTAGGGATGAGGGAAACCCGGTGACACTTCAGATAACTTGTTTTTATCTAGGCTGGAGTATTATGCACACTAACAGCGCCAAAATTTAAAACAGGTTGAAATTGCTGACCTGAAAATGTCAATTAAGTACGATAAAACGAAAAACTGGTAACGGTTGAAGTTCCTCGACTTGTATTCCTTTGGGAAAGCAGGCGGGAGAAATACATGATTAAAGACACTTGGAAAATCTTAGAGGGATTAGTACCCAATTTCACAAATCCTCCTGAAAAACAAAACCCTCTGCAGGAGATCCTTCCCTCAGTAAAAAGCAGGGGCCCCCTTCACATAGAGAGCACATAAGTGTCGGGTCCCAAGACTGTTCAGCTGCCTCCCACCCATAAGGGGTTTACAAAAAACCCCCCTGGCTGTCTTCAAAAAAGCTCTGGACAATCCCCTAAAGTCATATCTGACCAGCCGGGGGCTGTGGTCGTACGTCGGTTTACGTGGGCCCAACATAACAGCCTGGTTGATCACCCTGATCCACCATGATACCTGTCACAGAGGGAAAGGGGGGTTGATCCTCGGCCCTTTCCGGTATATATCGTCTCCCACCGAGGAAGGGGGACCCAACGAGCAAAACACTTTCATCGTCATTTTATTTTCGCTTTCTTGCCGAAAACGTTTGACATCCCAGTTTAGATGAACCACGACATCCCCACCCCTCTTTCAAGAACAGAAAAATATTTCCCCCCTCCGGACTCAAGTCTGCTGAGCTATTTCCTGAATTCCCCCCAACCACACTTCAAATCATAAAAATTTTTATTATAATCAAACATTAAACCGCAAAATCATGCAGCGCTGGGGGCCGAAAATAAGAGCCGGGGCTATAAAAATAGGGGGAGGGGATCAAATTTTAGGGAAAAGGGCTGGAAGGGTCTATGGGCCATGTTTCAAAATTCTTACAGTAAAAGGAGTTGCTGACAAAATTTAAAAAATGATCATAAATCAAGGCAGGGCCTCTGCAAGAAGGGGAAAATAAGGTAAGACGGTAGGGTGGTGGCGTCGTTAGGTAAATCCTGGGGCTCACTGGTAAACCAGGGCATCAACAAAAAAGTGAAAACCGTTTTGGGGCCTGAAAAACCTCAAAAGGGAAAAGGGTAAAACGGGGATGGCAGATGCGGAGACGGGGGAACCAGTCTCCCGGGACGACAACGGTGGGAAGAAGATGGCTACAAACCTAAAAACTGTTTAATGGTGCAATTTATTATGGTGTGTCTGACCACAGTTGTGCCCAAAAGGAAAGACGGGGAAGATATAAAAAAATCCCTGAACGGAATACCTCCAAGGAAAAAAATAATGTATCCTGACCATGCAGCAGCATCCGCCTGTTCATTGTCCTACATCAACATGCCCAGGGCCCCAAACAGTAAACGACGTCTTTGTTTTGCTAGCCCACAGTGCAACCTTTTGAATACAAAGGACCAATGGATGAGGGAATCAAATTTGTTAAGGGTTTGAAAAGCACTGAGGAATTTTAAAAGGATCACAAACATCGAATAAATTTTCTAATGCGAAAGCGCTATAGGATGGCATACAACTCTGCGGAAAAAATACGCCGAGACAAAAAGATGACCTCAGACAACATTGTCAGGAAACCCCCCGAACACAACCCATCAAAAAGATTTAGAACCATCTGTATAAACAGCGATGGCATGAGCATACGACCGGAAGTGATCGAAAAAAGGAAGCAAGTAGTCTGTAGGCGGGAAAGATTTGACGCACGGCAGTGGGGAAGAAGAGACAAACAGTCAGGAACCCCCCAAAGGGGAAAAAAGGTGACGCTAAATAAAAAAGGAGGCCTGGAGAAAGCCCAGAGTGGTGAAGATGAAGAAAAACGATTGGAGAAAGCAGAGGCCCCAAAACAAATAATGAGACCAACCTATACGTAGAAGGAACACGAAGATTATGAGCGCCGAAAAAGAAACGAATACAATGAGCATCACGACGATCAGCAAAGGGAAAGAAACATTCGCCTCTGCATAGAGACTTTCAACAGGGGAGGGGAAAAGGCACCAAGGCATAAACGTAGACCCTGATAATAAAGGATCTAACTTAGAGTTGTAGGGAACCAAAATGACGGCCGCCATAATCCAGCTTCCAAAAATTTATGGAAAACCCAAAAAGGGGAGAGTTCCGATCTGCCCCCCATGAACAATCCAAAATTTTTAAAGGAGATTCAGCCGACAATGGCAAGCTGCCTTAAAGAAAATGTGGGTTTCCATGTCAACCGGCGATCGAAGCGAAGGAAAAAGAGTTTGACCATATCACATTCGGGAATACGTGGCCATGAAAATTCAATGGAATATCTGGGAAAAAAGGACGTCTAGTGAAGGTAATGAAATGGGTTTCGTACTAGAAAATTTAAATCCATGAGAAGGGGCCCCAGGGGGAAACTCGGTCAATCCCATCCTAAAAGGAGGATGCTAATCGCAGTTAGCGCCAGCGAAAGCTATAAAAAAGTCACCCAAATAAAGTGACGACCAAATATGCGATGGAAGAACGAAGGTGGGTCTTTTACCCAAAAAAAGGGAAGTGCTAAGGACACAATCTTGGGGGACTCCTTAGCCTAAACAAAGTGTGGGAAAGCAAGGCCCCCCGGACACGAAATTTCTTAGATAAGAAACGAAAGGAAAGGTTTGTAGATTCCTCGGGGGCCCAAAGGGGGGGGCGGGGCTAAAATGTTATACCTCAAGTGATGCCATATCTTTCTCAAGATAAAAAAAAGACTGCTAGGACGGAGTGTTTGTTAGAAAAGGCTTTTCCCAGATACTTCTAAGTGGAAAAGGGGTCCAATGACAGCCCTTCGAAACCATTGGTAAGAAGAAAGACTTTTGATTTTAAAAATACCATATCAAACGTTTATTCACCAATGTTCCATCACCTTACAGACTACACTGGTCGACAAGAGACGATGCGGGGGTATCAAGCCCCGAGGTGCCTGGTTTAAAATAAGGCAATGGCAGTTTTCCCATTGTTGAGGAAGACCCTGGGCCCAAAAAATTTAAAAAACGCAAAGAACTGAAAAAAGCTTAGAATCGATGTTGTAGCATGATATGAATATCTCAGGCCCAGCTTGATGACTGGCAAATGGAAAGTTTGGACTCTAGCTCTGGAATGAAAGGGACATTTATGGCTCCCTTCCTTAAAAAAAATCCCGGGGAATTGCTCCTTGGGAGACTTAGACCAAAAATGAGACAAAGGGGAACCCGGAAAACCCGGACAATATAGTTTCGTTTCCCTGGCAGCTTCAAGGGCCCCCAAAAACTAACACCAGCAACCCGCAAAAGGGAGCTGGGTCCCGACTTTTGCCACCAAACTTCAAACATGGGGGAAATCGAAATAATGGTAGCACGTAGTCTTGCCAACAAGTGCGTTTTGAATCCCTATGACGTGGCAAGCGACTGCCTTGCCCCCTTAAAAACAAAAACGATCGATTTCCGATTATATCGACAACGGCCCCCGCACATTTTAAACCCCCGCATGGGCCCCACGAAGACCCCAAGGCACGTATTCGAAATGCCTGCCTGGGGAGGGGGTAGAATGTGACTCTCGTCAAAAATATGGTCGAAAACTGGTGCATCAGCTCTCAATAGAGGACGAACGAGGTCCCCCAACAGGCGGTAAGATGAGAGTGTAAGTCCCAATTCGCTAGTCTAAATTGCCAACGGGGGGTGAGGCGTCGGGGAAAATATAGAAGTATAGGAAAGTGATCCTGTCGTGCAAATTTGGGAGAACAAACCAACTAATCAAGTGAAATTAAAGGGGGCAGATTGAAAGATAAATGGGGACTGAGTGCGAGAGTCAAAATGGTGTGACACCTATATTTAAAACATGGGGGATGAGAAGTAGAAGTCTCCCCCCTGTTTCATCGAGAGTCACAGTGGGACCCCCCCTAAAGATGATGGTGAGCATTAAAATCATTTGCAACAAGATGGGTGGCAGTAGAAGATATCTGGAACGCAATATCTGAGATACAGAATGCCCGGGAAGGGGGGGAAAATATAGAGCAAACTGATACCATCTTCAAAAAAAACAGGCTGCAGTATAATGCAGCAGAGAAAAGCAAAGGAGTTGATGGGGTTCCAAGACACAAGAAGCGCACATCATTAAAGTTATCGGAAAGGCATTAGAAGAATACAACAGCCCTAGCCCAAAAAAGATAACGAAAAATGGCTGAACGAATTTTGGGCTCGTAATCCGCACAAATGGGAAAACAGAAGCAACACCTGAAGCTCTCCCCTTTCCCCCGGGGCCCCAATATTCCATTGTAAATAAGTCTTTTTCACAAAGACAGTATGCTAATAAATAGCAATAAATTAGGGCATTAAATCAATTTTGGAGGCAACGGATAGTATGTAAGCAAGGACAACTCTGAATGTATGAAGGAAAACACTGCTGCGAGGGTCGTGAAAAAAAAAAGAGGTGAAGGAGGTGCGCCAGTTTCCATCGAGGGGTTTTGTCTCCAAAAAAATAGTTGGAGATAGTGTTTAAGTGTCTCGCGGATAAGGAAGATGCTGATACCCCGACTTTAGCGACAGGTGAGGGTAGGGCAAGTTGAATCGGGGGGACTATGGAGGGAACCAAAAAGGTTTTAGAGGAGGGGGGGGGAGTAGACCTTGAGTGTGTGTAGGTGGGGACGAAGAGTCCCGCTGGGGCAGGGTCGAAGGAGGATGGAAGGTTAGGGAAATATCTGGGGGAAAAAGGAGAAGGGGACCACACAAGGGGGAGGGGAATCTCCACATCCTGTGAGATTAGAAAGGGGGGGGGAGAACTAGGCACCGGGCCAAAAAAAAACTGCTGGGGAATTTTAAGCACTGGAGGAATCGAAGAGACTTGGGCTTATGAGACAGGTTTAGCTTCACAGGTGATTGACGGGTGATGATGCAGGCGTGCGAGGCCCTTTAAGACTGAAATAGCAGGCCAGACGTAGAGGTAAGTGGAAAAGGCGGGGTTTCAGAGGTAAAACTCCAAAAGAATTAAGATACTGGGTGACCCTGGAAGACATGACCCGGCTGAGCTGGTAGGCGAAGGAAGGGACGCCCAAGGTTGGAGGTCTCCTGCTCTCATGAATAAGGGATAGGGAAGAATTTCCCTAAAGAGGCAGAGGCCAGCCATGCATAATAAGGCCTTCACTCTCCTTAAGACAACGGTTTTGCGTTCATTACGATAGACCTGAGAACGGCGGGAAAAAAGAAGGGTGTTTCATTCCAATAGGACAAGGGGGGGAGGTGCAAGATATTTTGTATGATCTGCAGCACTACAGACCGGGCACTCCTGGATCTGCAATTTAGTAGGGTGCCCCAGCGCCAACAATTTCGACACAGTTGGGGAGTAGGGACCACTTTATGGACCACTGGGCGATGGCTTGCGATATAAACAAACGGAGGACGGGGGTTCACAGCGTCGAAATTAAGCAGATGTTACTGGGGAAAACGCCTCGCCCATGACAGGCAGGACATATGTATCCACTTTGAGAATAGGAAGGTCTGATGGGCTTTGCAAGAATTGAGGGGTAGCATGGTTATGAACTGTGATTGGAATGTTATAAGGAAAAATGGGGAAAAATCTGACTTTTTCTGCATTCTGAACTGTAACATAAACCGCTTTGAAGAGCATGAAAGGATATATTTTGGCCAACATGCCGTAAAAAAACTTTTCCAATTCTATGGTAGAAAGATAATCAGTTGGAGATGTCAGTTGTAGGGAAAAAATTTTAGTCCCTCCTACTTGTAAATATGATGTTAAAAAGTGGGTGCCCGTAGGTTTTTGGATAAAATAGACATCGAAAACCATCAAGTAATTTCTGGAACATTTGTAGTAGTACCTAGGCGGGCGGACCTGAGGTAGGTGGTCGACCCGAAAACCATATTCGGTTAAGCCGGAAGCATAGTTAAAGGCGTGAAAGGGGCAGAGGGACTACCAGAAATGGACAAACCCCACCCCCTGGGCAGGTGACAACACCCCGCAGAAGGTACAGGAGTTGGGAAGAGTTTAGAGAATGGTTCAAAAACGAAACCGGGTCAGAACAGGATGTGAACTGAAAGGGCCGGGGGAGGGGAGGATTATCACTGAACAAAGACTCCATGATGATGGCACTTTTCTTATTATTTTAAAAAAAAAAGAATAGAGGAACGCGGAGGACAGTCCTAGAAGGCAAAAAAGGGGGTAAGTTCCCCTCATCCGGGACCTGGAGCCTAAAAGTAGTGCAGATACAGCGTGGAACCCGTCCCAAACCACCCTTCACGCCAGTAAACCATGCCCCTGGATAGAAACCTAAATCTACCACCTTGGCAGAAAAATAGAGGGCGGTGGGAAAATTTCCCCCACAGCTCCCCCTTCATCTTCACCCCCCAGAACCGACAGGCGCCTCTGGAGATACACCTCATCCGGACACCCCCCCACTTCTGGAAATCTGGGAAGGGCAGGACCCCCCCGGCAATCCAGTTACGGCAAAACCCCACCCCACCCGAGGGCCTCCGGAGCGGATGAACCCGGCCCTTTTTTCCCCCTAGAAACCGTAATGCCCGAGGGCGGGAAATGGGAAGGGGAAGGAAATTTAAAAAAGGGGATTGGGACATAAGATAGGGATGAAGTTGGGGGAATTGGTTGGTCTGAGGAAGAAGACCAAAAGGTCCCAAATTTCCCAGACCTATCCCCCCCTTTACCACTACAAAAAAGCGTCCCCCCCCCCCTTGAAGAAGAAATCATCAAAACTTTCCTCTACTCACTGCTCCTATCAGTATAAAAACAAACTTTTTGGGTGTCCCAAAAAACTTGTGTTTGGGCATCCAATCCTGCTTTTTTACACAAATAAATTAATAAATACCACAACATTAAAAAAAATGGAGTCACTCTTTAATCCCTGTATAAAATATTAAAAAAAACCATGACTGGGAAAAGCTACATTCAAACCTTCATTACCCCTGACGTGAACAGTTGTAACACCATCGCAAATCGATCAACGGGGGGGATTTGAACTCATGGCAACGATCGTAAAAATCCAAACAAGTGCGTAAGCTACTGGGCCACTGGCTACAATAACATTCCCAACAATAGTTACAATCCCACCCACTCACTGATTTTGGGTTTTGGACTCACTCGCCATGGTTCTAACTCCCGTTCAAGGGTTTTAAAGTAACCATGTTTAATCGACAGGCTTAAAATCAGTCAAAAACTGAAACAATAAACTGAGATCTCAGGTGAACATTTGGAACACGTATTCTGTGAACAGATAGAATTTATGAATAAAAAACCTGTTAAAAAACAAATTTTCCCCAGTTTGAAATAGGGTTGAGTTTGACAAAAAACCCAAACAAAAAATGACGAAATTGATTTGGATGAGAATTTATTGATATTTTTTAACGAATATCTTGGTATGGAAAAAAGAAACACGTATAAATAAGTTTTGCAATTTCAGGGTTGTGTGGGGGAATAAAACACAAAATACATTTAAAGTGGATGGAAGTTTGACAGTAGATATGACCAGGATGGCGATCGATAGCATTAAAAAATGGGACCAGGGTATGAATACTCTCAGGAGTCAGAGCTATCATTATATTGATACCAACGTGGGAAATACAGGCTTTATTTCTTAGTACTAAACGTGGGGATAGGTAAATATTACGGCCCCAACCTCCCGTTGCAAAAAAACCCGAACAGGCCCCTTCCTTTAACTTCCTTTGTATCAATTTAGAAATTTGGGTTTTTTTAAATTAAAAATATTTTAAAAACCCAAAGTTTTTTTTTTCCAAAAATTTTTTTTGCAATTTTATTTAAAAATTGAATAAAAATATTTAAATAATTTTAAACATTAAAGTATCTTTGCTTAAATTTAAAATTGTTCTGTAAAAAAATTTTTTAATTTTTTAAAAAAAGTTTTTCCCCATTTCGAAAAAAAATTTTTTGATTGAATGGCTATCTTCCCCTTTTCCTACTATTAATTTAGATTTTCTCATGCCCGCAGTTGTTTTAGTAGTAGTAGTGTAATAATAATATCATATATAGTGTAATAATAATATCATAGTATTAGTAAATAATAATAATATCATAGTAGTAGTAGTATAATAATATCGAGTGATATAGTAATAATATCAGTAGTGGTATAGAATAATATCAAATAGTAGTAGTAGTAATAATATTAGTAGTAGTAGTAGTAGTAATAATATCAGTAGTAGTTTTGTATAATAATATCAAGTGTGTGTGGTAATAATATCAGTAGTAGTAGGGAGTAGTAAAAATATCAGTGTAGTAGTAGTAGTAATAATATCAGTGAGTAGTAATAAAAATATCAGTAGTTGTATATAATAATATCAGTATAGTAGTAGTAATAATATCAGTGTAGTAATAGTAATAATATCAGTAATAGTAGTAGTTTTTTCAGTAATAGTATAGTAATAATATCGTAATAGTAGTAGTAATAATATCAGTAATGTTTTTTTATAATAAAATCAGTTTTGTAGTATAATATCAGTAATAGTAGTAGTAATAATATCATAATAGTAGTAGTAATAATATCAAAAAGTATATAATAATATCATAATGAAGTATTTAATAATATAGTGTATTAGTAGTAGTTAAATTTTCAAAAAAAGAGCATAAATAGTAAAAAAAAAAAAAGGGGTGGAATGGGAGTGATGGGAAAGTCCCTAATTCTTCCCAAAATAGGGAAAGGATATACTGAACTGATGTTATTTATCACCAGGGTGTGGCTGGTCAGAGAGGGGGGGGAGGGGGGGAGCAGGAAATAAGAGGGTAGTGGGGGGAAAGGCAAAGTGAAAGAGGTCCCGGAAGAGGGAAGGAAAAATAAAGGGTTGGGAAGATGGGTCTACGGGGAGGTGTAAATCCCCCAAACAGAGAGCTTTACAGTCAATATCGAGACTGTTTGCTGAGTTCTAAGTCAGTCTAACTTTTTCCCCCTGGTTAAATCTTGATGATGTGATACGGTAAAAAGGGTTTATCCCCTCCTTCCCCCTAAAATACGGTTTGGGTATTTATGAGGAATGGTATAAACAGTTATGCCCGGTTTGCCTGCATCCATTTTTTCCCATTACCCACCTCAACTAAAACCCCCCCCACCACTGGCCCCCCGCTCTGCTGCTGCTGCACCACTCCACCAGCACTGGGCCCCAAAAAAGCTACTGCCCCTTAACACGACCTTAATTTTCAAAATTTTTTTTAATCAAATAGAAGCGCTAAACCACAGGGTTATCAGCAATTT
>WNWK01031009.1:0-23037 GCA_009830355.1 Cherax destructor
TTCTCGGTAGGGGTGTGTGGTGGTGGTGAGCCTCATTGGTTGTTGTAGGCGTGACGTCAGTAGTAGCTGGTGGTGGTGGTGAGGCTTCAGCTGAGTCATCAGCAGGTAAAATAATGTCGTCAATATGCTGGGAATTGTTGAGTATCACAGAAGATGGTGGAGAATCTGGAAATTTGAACTCTGGCATGTTGTTTAATTTGAAGAGTTCGTTGATGGAGGTGTTGAACGTCCCAGGAACAGCAGCATTATGCATATGAGCATAGACCATACAGTAGTAGATGGTGGTGGGGTCACTGGCAGGTGCGATGCTGGTAGTTGTAGGTTGCGTGGAGGCTTGGAGAATTTTAGTTGTGGTAGCTTGTAATTTGTAATTGCAGCATAGGTGGGAGATTTTGAAGATGACTTTTCTGTGCTGCTTCTTGGGTCTTCTTCAGAATGTCTTTACGAGTGGGACACTTAGCAGCAAGTGTGTGATGATCGTTGCTTTTACAGTTGAGGCAGGATGGTGTTGGTGGAGCAGCGGCGGTGCATGATCTAAAATCATGTCCTTCACTACTACATGTAGTGCAAAACTTCTTTTCCTTCACAGGACAGTCGCTGGTGTTGTGTGAATACGAGTAACAGGTCCAGCAGTGAGAAATGTAGTGAAATCTCTCTGCCTCGATGCAGGTGGGGCTTACAAAGTAATAATATACAGCCAGTCCGTCGGCTAATGCAGTGGCAGCCATGTTGACGTCGGTAAACGTGACCTTGAGCATGGAGGAAGCTGTAGGTATTTTCATGATGCTCTCCACTGTGGCCCATGAGTTTTGATCTTCAATGGATGTCTTGAGTTCGTCGATAGGTTGAACTGTAAGAAGCTTATCAAGTTTCTTAAGGAAAACTGTCCTCCTTGCCCTGAGAGCTGGAGATGACATGACAGTAAATCCTCGTTCAGAGAGAGTGGTGGTGGCTGTTGTAGTGAGTAGCTTCTCTGCATCTTCATCATCGTTGCAGACAACAATAAATGCTTCTTTTAGGGTCAATATGGTGTTGAACTTCACCTGTAGCACGCTCTTAACAGCAACTGCTAGAGCAAGTTTGGATGAATCATTCACAGTGCCACTGTTGGGTTTGATCTTGACACGATTTGCGTAGCTCATCGTGATGAAGGTAGAAATTCATCCCGATTAGGTAAAACTTGCGATTTTGGCTTAAATAGCAACGCTCACCTTGCCATATAAGACAAGTGAAAATTTGTGTATGCTTTTTTTCCCCAAAAATCATTCTTAACATAACGAAAAAAATATATTTCATTGTGTTTGTTTATTATTAAATTAATGTTAACGTATCTAAAATATATTTAGTTGGGTTAGGCTAAATTAAACTGCGCTTGTTGTAATAAGGTTAGGTAGGTTTTCAAAGTTTCTCTTGGTACAAAATTATAAATTCTTACATTAACATAAATGAAAAAATTATATCTTTAAACGTATAAGAGAAAATTTTAGAAAAAACTTAATTTTAGATGAGTTCTTGCTAATTGACCAGAGAAACTTTGAAAACCTACCTAACCTTAATACAACAAGCGCAATTTAATTTAGCCTAACACACCTAAATATATTTTAGATACGTTAACATTAATTTAATAATAAACAAACACAATGAAATATATTTTTTTCGTTATGTTCAGAATGATTTTGGCGAAATTATTGCATACACAAATTTTCACTTGTCTTATATGGCAAGAAGAGCGTTGCTATTTAATCCAAAATCGCAAGTTTTACCTAATCGGCACGACTATATATATATATATATATATATATATATATATATAGTCGTGCCGATTAGGTAAAACTGGTCAATTAGCAAGAACTCATTTAACATTAAGTCCTTTCTAAAAATTCTCTTATACGTTTAA
This sequence comes from Cherax destructor, assembly GCA_009830355.1. Taxonomy (NCBI): domain Eukaryota; kingdom Metazoa; phylum Arthropoda; class Malacostraca; order Decapoda; family Parastacidae; genus Cherax; species Cherax destructor. Next base: position 1,898 of record WNWK01031009.1, read on the forward strand.
AGATAAAACAATTTCATTTATGTTAATGTAATAAAATTTAATTTTGTACCAAGAGAAACTTTGAAAACCTACCTAACCTTATTACAACAAGCGCAATTTAATTTAGCCTAATCCAACTAAATATATTTTAGATATGTTAACATTAATTTAATAATAAACAAACACAATGAAATATATTTTTTTCTTTAGGTTCAGATTGATTTTGGCGAAATTATTGCATACACAAATTTTCGCTTGGCTCATATGGCAAGAAGAGCGTTGCTATTTAAGCCAAAATCGCAAGTTTTACCTAATTATAAGTAGTTAGACTGTTGGGTTTAGTCCTGACTCTTTCTCTTCTACTTCAGCTCTTCCTCTCACCGGCTATTCTTCTTCTGTCCCCACTTCCCCCTCGCCCCTAGTGGGTCCTTACCTGAGAGTCTGAGTCTGAGTTACCTAATCGGTACGACATATATATATATATATAGTATATATATACAGTGGACCCTCAGTTTTCGTTCACCTCCAAACTCGAACAATTATGTAAGTATATTTCCGTAAGTACTTTTGTAAGTGTATTTTTGGGGGTCTGAAATGACTAATCTAATTTACATTTGTTCTTATGGGAACAAATTCGTTCGGTAACGGCACTCAAACACCATTCTAGAAAAAAAATCAGCGAAAACCGAGGGTCCACTGTATATATATATATATATATATATATATATATATATATATATATATATATATATATATATATATATATATATATATATATATAACATATATATATATATATATATATATATATATATATATATATATATATATATATATATATATATATATATATATATATATGCGAAAATTTATGTTTGCAATAATTTCGCAAAAATCATTCTAACCTAACGAAAAAAAAATATTTCATTTTGTTTCTTAATTATTAAATTATTGTAAACTTATCTAAAACATATTTAGTTGCATTAGGCTAAATTAAATTGCGTTGGTTGTAATAAGGTTTGGTAAGCTTTCTAAGGTTCTTTTGGTTCAAAATTAATAATTTTTTGATTAATATAAATAAAAAAATTATTTCTTCAAATGTATAAGATAAATTTTTTGAAAGGACTTAATTTTATATGAGTTTTTGCTAAGTGACCAATTTTACCTATTCGGCACGACATCTCAAGGAATCTCTATGACATAGCTAACATGGTGTACCTCGTTCACGATGCATCTGCCAGGTGTGCAACCGGGAGTGTGCACTCAGTCCCACAAGTCTCAACATCTGTGCACATAATGGATTCCAAGGTTCCTGGACTGCTCCTACTTGGAACAACCTAGAGCCTCTCTCAGCAGACAGACCTAACAGCCACCCTGACATCACCTCTACATGTCACACATGCCAAAATTAGTTTTCCCACAAGCTGCCAGAAAATTCGCTGTCCTCCTGAAGAAAGTCAACGATGTCCCTGCAATCAATGGATCTTGCCACAATCTACTCCTATTTGGCAATACCTGACTGGCTGTCCCGCCAAGGAGGAACAAATACAAAGCAACATCTATTAGGACAATAAATTCATTCCCTAGAGATGACATCCTCATCCGTCTTCCCTCTAGGACCACTAACACCGCTGAAAAAAATGACAACAACAGAACGCAAGATGACTCAAAAATCAGAGGTAAAATTACCTAGAAAGTAAAGGAACACTCAGGCTTATAACCAGTGAGGATACCATCGCCCCTAAGTCGATACAGCACAAGCTCTGAAAGACAAATATTCACCCAGAACTCCCAGAGCTCAGCACGGGGTTTCACAGGTTTAAATGTTCAATCCAGCAGTTGGTGAAGTTTCAGAGGTTGTTGTCTGTACTCACCAAATTTTCCAATGCGTGTCTGGCTGGTGGTGTCACGGAGGCCATTAGCCACTCTCCTTTGATGCATCACTGTGTGCCATCCGGAAAAAAAGACGGAGGAATCAGGCCCATTGCTCGGGCTTGGTGTTCAACAAGGCTGTAAAGCAGCTGTCCATGCAGCACGATTATACATCAATAACATGTCAGGTGAAAAAGCCCTAATCAAATGGAACTTTGTCAACTTAATCAGATGGGACGCTGCTGTCTGCACAGTTTTTAGGCACTTCTCTTCCCTCGTAGGCAATGTGACGTTTAGCGTCACATTGCCTACGAGTTATGTGAACCTAACTACGTCGGCGATCTAGCCCTCTCTCACTTCTTTTCTTACTTTTAAATGTCTGAAAGTTATCATCATTTCCAGCACATGTAGGAATATGTTCCTCCATGAGAATTGCCATGATTGTCAGTGATGATATCTCATGCAAGACTTTCACAATTTCTGGCTCACACCTTTCCCTATAGTTAGTGCAAGAAGTAATATTGTGTCTAAAGTCTGAATTCTAATTCACATCATATAAAACAAAGGGGTTCAAATTCAATGAACACTTCCACTTGAGTCAGCCAACTCTAACTTAATATATCTCACTGAAATAATAATATTACATACATCATAATGGATGATAAAAGCCACGTTTTACACCTAAATACAAATTACAACGATGTAAAAAAGGTAGAGGAAAAAACTACATTCAAAAGTACAAGAGATAATATTGACTATAAAGTCAGAATTTTAACATAGTTCACATGAAACAAAGGAGTTTAAATTCTATTTGACTCAACCAAGGCTGTTACTATTTAATACTAAAATTACATTAAGAGACTTCCTGTAGTTGAGGTAATAATATGGTACATAATTGATGGTAAAGACAAGGTCTTACACCTAAGCGTAAATTACATAGAAAGAAAAAATGCACTAAATAAATTCGTAATAGGTGATATTGCGAATAAATCCAGAATTCTAACATACATCACATGGAATTAAGGGGTTCATATTCAATGAACATTTCCACTTGACTCAACTCTACTACTGCTAATACTTTATACGATACACACCTCACTAAAATTACGTGAAGAGGCTTCCTGTACACAAGGTAATATGATAAATTTAATGGGTGGTAAAGACAAGGTCTTGCATCTAAGTACTAATTATAACACACACACACACACACACACACACATTTCCTGGAGATCCAGGAAATGATAAGGGAGGCAGCAATGGCTATGTTAAAATGGGACCCAGAGATCCGGAGGGAAAAGCAATGGGAAGAGGAGAGGGAGAAGTCAGGTTTTATTCATGGGTTCCAGGAGGCCGAAGAGATGACATACAAAAGAAAGACGACTGGGAAAGAGCAAAAGAGATTGAAAATATCATCAAACAAACAGGAGAGGAGGACATGACCGATCTGATAAATTTTCAGAGAATAGGAGGATACTTGAGGGGAAGAAATCGGCCACTCAAATTTATTTTCAAGTCAGAAAATATGCAGAACAGGATCCTGCAGCAGAAACCAGGCTAAAGGAAACAACATAATACAAGTGGGTGTATTTAGACCGCAACAGAACGACTGAAATTGAGAGGATAAAAAGAGGAAAGAGGCAAGAAAGAGAGACAAGGCTAGAGTCAGATGGGGACACCCAGAGAATCACCCACAGAACCCCGCAACCAAACAAACTAACCTAAAACAAACCACACTTCACTCTCACAGCCCCCCAGCATAATCCTCACCGACACACCAGCCTCCCATACATAGTACCCTGCCAAGTTTCCCACTTCCCCAGCCCATACGATCCCCCCCAGAATACAGTTTTGGAAAAGAAGCTGAATGTATGGTATACATATGCAGACAGAATAATGATTCAGTGTTAGGAGTGCACGAGAGAATTATGGAGGCATCCCCAGACATCATAAAACTAACAGAAACCAAGCTCATGGGAATGATATTAGATGCAATCTTTCCAACTGGATATCAGATCCTAAGGAAAAATAGAGGGAATAAAGAGGGTGGAGGAGTTGCACTGCTCATCAAAAACCAGTGGAGGTTTGAGGAGTTGGAAGGAGGGGACAGAGGGAAAACAAGGGACTTCATAATAGCAACACTTCGGACTGGGGGTTCCAAGGTAGTGATTGCAGTGATGTACAACCCACCCTAGAACAGCAGGAAGCCAAGACAAGAATATGATGAGGGTGACAGAGCAATGGCTGTTACAATAGCTGAGGTGGCCACATGGGGGACCAGAAACGTGGAGGGCCAAGATGATGGAGATGGTAACGGAAAACCTCATTCATCAACATGTTAGGGACACTACCAGAGAGAGAGAGAGATTAGAGGATGGACTCATATTCACCTTGAATACTTCAGACATTATGGACATCACATGTGAAAGGCTCTTCGGATCAAGTGATCACGTGGTGAAAAGTTGTAATAACAAAACAAAACAACGGAAAATGTTGATCGCAATCACTTAGAGTACCTTCTTTGGGACACATAATAATAATAATAATAATAATAATAATAATAATAATAATAATAATAATAATAATAATAATAATAATTTAATAATAATCTAAGAATAATAATTATTATTTATATTTTTAGTATTATAATTATAATAAAATAATAATTAATAATAATAATATTTATTAATATTTTTATTATTGTAATTATAATTATTAATAATTTAATAATAATAATTATTTATACTATTAGCATTATGACAAAGCCAAAAAAAATATTTTGAGAATTCCGATTGTGTCCAGTTTAGATTTATCTAAGCCTTATCTTTGAGTTACTTACAACAAATATGTTGTGATGTTGCAGGTTGAGACATTGCTGAGGCGGCTGGAGACCATGGCAGTGTTGCAGGTGCAAGGCTTGTACAATCTGAGCAACAGAACCCTTGTGGCGGTAAGATTATACTTCTCCTTCACAGTTTTCAGAAAAGGTTGTCATCAAATACCGATAAGTAAATAATTCACATGGGCAGAACTCAGTTGTTCATTAAAAAAAAAATTCACTCCATAGAGCTTCATAAATTTTATACTTTGAGTCATGTGCAATTATGTACGATTATTTTTCCAACAAACCGGTCGTATCCCACGAGGCAGCGATAATTTATACAGGAGAAGGGGTTACTAGCCCCTTGCTCCCGGCATTGTAGTCGCCTCTTACGACATACATGGCTTATGGAGGAAGAATTCTTTTCCACTTTCCCATGGCGATAAGAAAAATAAAAAACAAGAACTATTAAGAAAATAGAAGAAAATCCAGATGGGTGTGTAAATATATATGTAAGAACATGTATGTGTTGTGTAACTTAAGTGTAAGTAGAAATAGCCAGGTATACCTGTTATCCCGCGTTCTTATGAGTGTTTGATGCAGAGTATGTTACAATTTACTTGGTGTGTCACACACCCATATAAACATGCCTCCCGACCAGCCAACCAGGTGCTAAGGGTTTAACAATCAAGGGGACCCAGCATTATACTAGTTCAACCGGCCAGTCACAAGGAAGCTCACCAGGTGTGAAGCGTTGTGGTACACTCGTTAAACAACTTTGGCAGACTCGCCTTCCCTGCTGATCGCCGCAGTTTGAACATGTCTTGTGCTTGCATTTGCTTCATTGATTATTGTTTCTTATGTTTGCATTTTCTTCATTGTACATAGCTGTAAATACTGTAAATGTGTTGTAAATACCAGCTTATTCTTTGGTGAAATAAATATATTAATTTATTTTCTGATGTGTTTTTTGCTCGTTTCTAAATGGTTATCACATTATGGTAAGGTGCGCGGTCCATATTGACACCTGTGTATATAATAATGAGACAGAAAAAATACACCAGCAGACCTACCATCATGTAAAACATTTAAAGGTTTCCGTTTTATAGTCACTTGGCAGGACTGTAGTACCTCCCTGGGTGGTTGCTGTCTACCAACCTACTACCACAGGACTGTAGTACCTCCCTGGGTGGTTGCTGTCTACCAACCTACTACCACAGGACTGTAGTACCTCCCTGGGTGGTTGCTGTCTACCAACCTACTACCACAGGACGGTAGTACCTCCCTGGGTGGTTGCTTTCTACCAACCTACTACCACAGGACGGTAGTACCTCCTGGGTGGTTGCTGTCTACCAACCCTACCACGACGTAGTACCTCCTGGGTGGTTGCTGTCTACCAACCTACTACAGGACAGTAGTACCTCCTGGGTGGTTGCTGTCTACCAACCTACTACCACAGGACTGTAGTACCTCCTGGGTGGTTGCTGTCTACCAACCTACTACCACGAGGACTGAGTAGTACTCTCACCTTCCGGACGGTCCTCCTGGTGGTTGCTTTCTACCAACCTACTACCACAGGACGGTAGTACCTCCTGGGTGGTTGCTTTCTACCAACCTACTACCTAGGGTATGATTTATAATTGTTCTTTATTATGGTTACTAGAGAATAATACGTGGTAGTGGAGGGTTCACTGACCTTAAGTTTAAGAAGTCAGTCAACTTCATTAAAGGTAAACATTAACTGAAGAAAAGATACTGGGTACATTTTTCTCTTAACAACCTCCGTAGTTGTTAGTTCAGTCTTATGTTGGAATTTCTACCCACTTGGTTCTACCTGGAAATTTATGAAAATACAATAGGAAACTGCAAGACTAATTTCATCACTCAGGTTTACGGTCTGTGAACAATTCTGGGTTAATATTAAAGTCTGATAGCTTATCGGTTGCCAGTAGGGTAATTATATCAGGATTATCATCTTATGTTCGGATCTGAAGTACCAGAGTTTACTACACATACATGGATAGTATCTGGTAGCCTGCTAAGTAATTTAAGATGTCGTCTGAAAAACATTATTAACTCTGCGGTGATATTTATTAAGTATAATAAAATGGTGTGCGTAAATTTACCATTAACATTACTTACATGATCCACCTTATCGTTACTGCTTTATAAGGTCCTTACCAAAATAAAAGTGGCAAATTGAAATTTACACAGATTCTCAAGTCAAGACTTAAGTTATAGTAACAACACTGGTACTTATCACCTACCTTAAAGTTACGTCTCAAACTCTTCAATTCGGAGTAACTTTTATAAGTGTTCAAATCGGAGTAAGTTTTATAAGTTCAAATCGGAGTAAGTTTTAGAAGTGTTCAGATCGGAGAGAGTTTTAGAAGTGTTCAAATAGGTGTAAGTTTTATAAGTGTCTTTTAGCTTCTTACTCAAATCTAAAAGAAATTTATAAGTGCTTTACTTCTATGTAGTGGTTTCAGTATTAGTCCAAAGTTCGTTAAGGATAACCAGCCTATGAGACATCTAGCTTAACCTCCATAAAGAAACTTAACTTGTAAAAATCCTAAAGAATCGTTGGGTATCTCCCTCACTGTAAACACGGCATAGAAAATAAATCTACGCCATACTGAAGGTTTTAGCTTAAAAAATTATTTCAGGGAAGAATGTTGTCGCTCAATCCTTCCTTTCTGTAAGCAGTTGTTTAATGCATATGAGCTGATATACTTAATCAATTAGATCTATGTAAAATCGGCCTCTTGATCAGTCAGAATTTCACGAGGGAATCATATCCTGAAAAATGTTGACAATAAAACTTTAACCACATCTATGTAGGTGATATATTTTAACTGAATTGCTTCTGGAAACCTATAAGTGTAATTAATTTTGGTTACTATATATCTGTGTCTCTCTGGAGAAGGAAGAGAAAAAAGACCAACTATATCCACACTAATACGTTCATATGAAATGTTTACGATAATTTCGAAAATCGACCATTATTTCTGGCCAAATCTTTGAGTTCATTATTCGTTGTTGTCTATGAAAACTGTCCAGAAAATGGAAAGTCATTGGACAGCTTCAGCACTGTCTCTCGAAATACCAAAGTAACAACCTAAACTGGAAGTGATTTCTTGCTTAAGCAAAATGTGGAATAATGATACACTAATTTACTTATAAAATAATTAAATCTGCACCAACAGATCCGAATTTTACTCTTCACCATCGTCATATTTCTGGCACTTTTTGTTTTAACGTTTTATGGTTTTGGAAGTTATTGAGGGCATTACAGGATGCTGGGAATGTGTTCAAGAACTTTAGTCACAGGCTGGATGAACATGTCAGTTGCTGCTGGTCTTTACTCAAGAAGACATAAATGATGTCCCAGCAATTAACAATTATTCACTTCCGAGGATATTACTGTCACGAGCAAAATGGTAATCAAACTGATAGATAAATTGAAAGAAAATAAGTCCCCAGGCCCCGACGAATAATTTTCAAGGGTAATTAAAGAATGTAAATTGGAACTTAGACAGCCGCTAATGAGTGTGTTTAATACTTCCATCCAAAGTGATGTTTTGCCAGAGATGTGGTAAATGTAATGTAATTTATTAACGTAATTCCTATGTTTAAATCAGGGGATAATTACATTCCATCAAATTATCGTTCAATAAGAAAGACGTCTATAGTAGGAAAATTATTATAATCAATTATAGCAGATATTATTAGAAGTCACCTTGACGAGCATAATTAAAGAGCCTCAGCAGGGATTCACAAGAGGTCGCTCCTGCCGGACAAATTTACTAACGTTTTTCAATGAAGTTTTTCAGGCAGTAGACAACGATAAAGAATATTATGTAGTTTATTTGGATTTCAGTTAAAGCCTTCCATAGAGTACCTCACAAAAGACTTTTAAGAAAAATGGCAGCTCGTGATATAGGAGGTAAAATTCTAACATGGGTCGAGACATAGCTAACCAATAGACAGCACAGAGTTTTCATTAATGACGTCAGATCTAAATGGGGAAGCAGTCAATAGTGGCGTTCCACAAGGATCAATTTTAGGCCCATTGTTGTTCATAATTTACATTAATGACTTTGATGAAGGAATTACAAGTGATGAGTAAATTTGTTGATAATACAAAAATATGCCGAATGATTGATTCTTAGGAGGATGCCAGTGAACTCCAGGAGGATTTGGACAAATTAATGTCTTAGTCAGAAAAGGGGTAGATGCAGTTCAATGTGGACAAGAGTAAAGTCCTAGTCCTTGGGAATGAAAATAACCCTCTGTGACAAGCAAAGAGTATGTTACATTTTATTCGGCGTATGTACACACTCCCATATAGGCTGCCCCCCAACCAGCGAACCAGGTGCTAAGGGTTTAACGGTAAGGGTGCTCATCGTTAAATCAGTACCTTGGTTCATTGTCCAATCACAGGCGGGCCTGCCAAGTGCTGAGGCGACGTGGTATCACTCGTGGCCAGCATATGCCAGACTCTTATAGCAGCTGGTTGAGAATGGTGTTCTCTCTCAGGCTTCTGTCTTTGCATTTATCACCGTGTGGTAAACTTATATTCAACTGGTTAAGGTAAATACAAGTTAAATACTACTGCTGTATTTATTTCGCTCCAAACCCATTACGACCAAGTCAATAGGCCATTATTACATGTGTTCATAATATGGGACTCTGTACGGGAGCTGGAGATGTAGCTGGTCTTAGTATCTTTCAGATAGCCTTGCTATCGCTCGGCATTGCTTGTCAGCCCTATCGCTCGGCATTGCTTGTCAGCCTTGCAATCGCTCGGCATTGCTTGTCAGCCTTGCTATCGCTCGGCATTGCTTGTCATCCTTGCAATCGCTCGGCATTGCTTGTCAGCCTTGCTATCGCTCGGCATTGCTTGTCAGCCTTGCAATCGCTTTCATTATTGCTTTTCAGCCTTGCTACTGTGTGTGTGTATTCTGCAAGTCTTACTGTGCTATTGCTGCTTGTTGCGTGTACTGCAAACAGCGTGTTAAGTTGGGGTTAAATGCCACCTACACGGGTCAGGCGGTTACTATACTCTACTAAATCTACCCAAACTATCTCTACAGGGTTGCTGGCGAATTGCTCTTTCTATTAGTATAGAATATCAACCGACTCTCACTGCTGCACAACTTCGTGACATTATTCGTACAAAGTTAAGAACTGAAGCAACTATGGCACACTAAACTGAGGTATCTCCCATTACCGGAGCTGTTAATCGCAGATCTCCACTTAGGTTCCTTCATAATGTGAGAGGAACAACACTAGAGCAACCAGACCAGCAGTCTCGTGAAGCAGGTCCACTGACGACAGTGCTTAAAGTGTGTTCAATAAGGTTTAGAGATTACTTGGATTTCTTTTGAGAAGTATAAGTAACAGGAATACAAAAGTTATTTTACAGCTCTTTACATCATAGTAAGGCCTCAGTTAGATTAAGCTGCTCAGTTTTCGTCTCGTTACTAAAGAATGGCAAAGATGTTTCACTCTATAAGGAATCTTCCCTATGAAGATAGACTTCGAGCCTTGAATCTTTGAGAGACATAGAATGAAAAGTGATATCATGGAAGTGCTCCTGAGAACAAGTGTCTAGCGTACCCTCTGATCGTAGCTAAATGATATTGTGATTATAGCTTCCTCGACTATGAGCAGCTATATATTCGGCTTAAGGCATACTTAATAGAAGCAAGATGAGAAATTCAACGACTGAAAAGTATGTGCAAGAATTATTCCTGGAATAACGTCGTTGATGATCGGATCAACGACTGGATGCTAGCTGGAACTGAAGGGACGAAGCTGAAGCTGAAGAAGGTCCAGGAGACAGCTGAGAAGACCAGCAACTCTTTTTCTTTATTATCAGACGAATGTTAATCGACGATTTAGGCCCTTTCCCCACGATGACGCTGCAACGAGGACCAATGTTATTGTCACTTCAAAACCCGCCAATGAAGGCATCCCAGCGATGACCATCCGTACAAATACCATCGAAAACGTCACATCGAGCACAGCCAATGAAGGTAAGACCATCGTAACAATTGGTTAAATTTATGGAAAGGGCTTTTTGACTTAGAGACAAGAAGAGGAGGCAGAAGGTGTGTTTTTCTGGAGCCAAGATAGAGGATATTGTCAGCTCTTTGGACAATATCATGGAAGGTAATGGGAGCAATCCTATTATTTGTTGGCAGATGTACAAGTGATGATTTAGTTAGCAGGTATAGGGCAGCAATAGACATAATTAGGAAGAATGGAGGGCGCCCTGTTATACATGACATTTTTTACTAGAAGGGGTGTAGGAAAATGGTTGGCTTGAGCAATTGGTGTTAATTGTTGCCTGTAAAAATATTGTAAGAATAATTCTGAACCATTCATCGACATCTGGGACCACTTTTATGGCAGAAATGACATGTATGCCAGGGATGGGGTTCACTTATCTAGGACAGGTGTGGGTGCTCTCTCTATTCACTGGAGGGTGTTGTTATAATAATAATAATAATAATATCTTTATTTACTACAAGTACATGTACATGGTATACAGGCCTAGCTGACATCATTGACATACTACTATATAGAAAGTCCCTTGTTATGCTGAGCATTTCGGGCAGATTAGGTCAGTGTCCCAGGATGCGACTCACACCAGTCGACTAACACCCAGGTACCCATTTTACTGATGGGGAACATAGACAACAGGTGTAAAGAAACACGCCCAGTGTTTCTGTCCTGGCTGGGAATCGAACCCAGGCCCTCGCCGTGTGAAGCGAGAGCTTTAGCCACCAGACCACCAGAGCCTCTTTAAACTTTAAACTAGAAATAGAGGTACGGGTTTTGGAAGGGAAAAAAATTGTTGATGTAAATATTGATTTAGGTTCTGATGTGATTAACAGAAGGAATAACAGAGATCAATCAACTTTGAGTAAGGGTGATAAAATAAACTGTGGAAAAGGAAAGCTGAATAGGGAAAAAGAAACATCTTTCATACCAATAATCGAATCGCCAGGAATAAAATTAATGATCTATGTTTGGTTCTATGCTCGGAAACTGTGATGTGTTGCAATAACTGAAACATGGTTTAATTTAATGAGTAGGGACATGATTGCCAAGTGCCACTTTCAAAGGTTTAAATAGTTACATGTTGATATAAATAAGGGGATGAGGGGTGGGGTATCGTTATATGTCCGAGGTAACTTCAATTGTTGTATCAAACAGGTATAAAAATCAGTGGATAGACAATGAATCTGTGTGGGAAGATTTTCTAGGATTAGAAAAAATTATTTCAAGTGTTATATACCGACCCCCTAACTTAGATAGCGACAGAGGAAGACATCTTAGGAATGAAATTGTTAAGGCTTCTAGACACGATAATGTAGCAATAGCAGAGGATTCTTAACATTAGTTAAATGCACTGGACTACTTTGACTGGAAATTTAGAGTACTGGGCCTTCATGTCACTGCTTTTTGAGGCAATTTGTAACCGAACCTTCCAAGGTAATAATCTGTTGGATCTTGAGTTGTCAAATAAGGAAACTCTCGTTAATAATCTTGAGATCACTAAGGAGCTTGGCAGCAGTGATCACAAATCTGTCACCTTCGATATTACCTGGGAATAGGAAAATAGGGACACTACGGTAAAACTCCCTGATTTTCATTCTGCCAATTATAATTGACTTAGAGAACACTTGTCTGGTCTTGACTGGGTTTATCTGTCTAATGATCCTATTGAAGATGGTACTTGCAATAATGAATGGAAACGTGAATATAACTATTTTCTTAATAATTTACGTCGTGCTCAATTTATATATATATATATATATATATATATATATATATATATATATATATATATATATATATATATATATATATATTCCTCAGAGAAAAATTAGGTCAAATATGAACAAGACCAAATGGATGAATAGGAGACCAAAGTATTTATTAGGAGAGGAATTTATAGTTGCATCAAAGAGGAGAGGTTAAGCTTATTGAGCAATACGTTCATTTTTAAAGAGGTAAAAGGGGATTATGAAGACTAAACGTGACTATGAAATTAAAGTAGCTAGAGAATCAAAGACAGATGCAAGAGTATTCTTTCAAGTGTATAGGACAAAGTTCAGGGAAAAAATAGGACCACTAAAAACTAGGACTGGACAGCTTACTCATAATGAGCAGGAAATGTGCTTTATATTTAATAGTTATTTCTTGTCCGTTTTCACACAAGAAGACATAAATAATATCCCAGCAATCAATAATTATTCAGGTTCTATTCCACTTTCGATAGTGTTGTATAAGTCTGCTAAGTCTGCTTGGGCCTTGAATACGACTTCAGTTACACAAGTTTATGTGACTACAACTTACATAATATCGTATATGTGACTTTCTTGATGACCTTGAGAGGTCAGGTAGAGGGACTTTGCCTCAAGAGTCCTACTGTTAAGAAACAATGTTATTGGCATTGAGCAGGATAGGTAAATGTTTGTAGTAGATAAATATGTAGAGATATTTGTAGAGTCCCTCTTTGTTGACAACTAGTTAATCTGATTCGTACAATAATACAATGTTACATATAACTTGAGTGTTTCGGTATATTAACCACTTAGATAAAATAATTCCATATCTGAATAGATCAGTTGATATCGATTAGATGCGGCTTTGGGCTGACTACTGCATTTCCTTAATATTCTTTAACTTTTTTTCTGTAAACCTCTGTGGTATCTCACTTTCCCTGACCCTGAAAGGGTGTGAGGGGACATGTGGCAGGTGTTTGGGTCAGTGGTGGCCCTCACTCTGGGACATGGGTTGCCATTGACAACAATCGCCAACAACGTGCTGGTGGTGTCTACAGAGTTGGTTGCAACGGCTGCAGTTTCTCCTATTTAGGACAAACGGGAAAACCATTAGAAGTGAAAATTTCCCAGCACCGCTATTCGATATTAGAGCTTGTAATAACCCGGCAAATTAACGGGAAGCAAGAGTCATCTTCCCTTGTTCCTCTTTTCATGAAAGGAATATTGTAGAATCGGCAATTATTAAGCATTATAGAGATTCATTATACAATATTAGTGACGGGTTGTTCAAAATATATGCATTTTTAGTTGAGGCAATAGTACACAGTCTAAAATTGGGCTCTTGTACGAATGAATTAGACTGTCTTAAATGTAGTGCCACACTGAGGAATTAGGGCCCATTTTTCCTGCAGTTTCCGAAGATTGAACCAGAGTTTGCCTCAGAATTATGTGGGTTGAATAACTGTGGCCATCTTCCTTGTTATTACAGTGATAAAAGACAAAGCAAAGAAACTGGCACATTCAACAAGCGTCAAAACAGCCATCTAAGATGTTTTGTGGTAGGTTTACTACTAAAGGCCCTGGACGGCTTGTTATTGTTGAGGGAACGATGACCAGTGACATATACAAGGCAATCCTGGCACCTCATTTGGCTTCCCATTGTGAATAGACTTTCGTGATGGAGAAAGCATTTTCCAGCAGGATCGTCCTCCTTGCCACACTTCCAGAGAAATGCTGAAAAATCCAGAAAAATGCTTAGCCCATCTTCGAAGAAAATAATGGGACACAGCGTTTTACATTGGCCTGGAAACTCTTCTGACTTTAACTCAATCCGAACTACGGAACACCGTAATATTTAGCCTCCATTACCATAAACAACTGTTAAACATTTGAAGGCGATTGGATAAGGCGTTCACTAATTATAAGGGAAATATAATTGAAAAGTTTGAGGAAGTAGATTTAGAAAAATGGTCATCCTATTAAAGGTACCTATTGGCGATACCTAATAATAATATTGCTATTATTATTATTATTATTATTATTATTATTATTATTATTATTATTATTATTATTATTATTATTATTATTATCATTGTTGTTGTATGAGTGGTGTAAGCCTCTGAGAGTTTATTATATTTCCTGTTTTAGGTATTTTTTATATTTTAAAAACCGTTACATTATAAGACCGCCGAAGCAGACTCAATATCATTCATAACAATTTAATCATGCAGAACAACGCGTAATATTACTATTACAAACCTACAAATAACAAATACCTAATACCCCGCATCCCGGATCTGCATGACCTCATGGTCATAAAATACAGTAGAAGGAGACTCCTTCATCTCAACACCTTACATATCATAAGGGGAAACTCCGGACTATCTGCCTTGTTTTCAGAGTTCCCAACAAATCGTTTTTTCAACGTAACAATATACATTACATCCTAACACATACATAGTCTTCTAGTCATATATTCCGTATATATGTTGAAGACCGATCGCTCCATGATACATATCATCCAGTTACAAGAGTCCTGACGCTCCCGTCACCACCCATCACCACTGACCAAACCCCATCCCTCCAAAATACACTAACAAATACATTTCCATTACCTTACCATGTAAACTTTTTTTTAATACAGAATATGTTGTTCATTTGTTTTACATAGGTTACAAGTAGGTCAAAACACATATATGTTCAATCCTATGAAATCAAGTGTCGGTACCCTACCTAGTACTAACTCTCATATACATTACATGAACTGAACATTACTAATCAGAAGGAAGCACTATAATTCTACGATATATCTAACTACTTGCCTTGTTCATGGTTAGCATACCATCCAAGGCTAGTTTATATGACTCCCTACTTTCTTGGGTGTGCTCCCCAATTCGAAACTTGGTGACAGATTGATGTCGCCAGAGAGCACCGTAAGTTCCTGTCAGTATATCCCTCTCCCTAACCTCCCCCTCCCTTATGTCACACGAATTTCTAACTAAGTACATCAGTACATTTACAAGGATTTACAAATGAGCACCAATATCAAGTTCTCTACACCTACACAAGCTACACTCTCACTAAGAGTTATCACCAAATAGAAACTAGGTTCTTTCCACCATGTAGCATACAAGAAAGTCACTCCATGATGTATTGTCACTCACTGTCTGAATGATCCCACATAACACCACAAAGTGATGTGCGCAGAGATACAAATCCTCCATTGACACACTGGAATGTCTCCGCTTCAAGAAAGTCTCCGGACTATGATAGTCCAGTTTTAGTATCTACCTCTATGCCACACTAATACTGATAACAGGACAGGTCTCCTTGCACACAGGCTTACTTGACATGAATTACCATCAGCGCCGCTGAAATGATAAAAACCAGCACTGGGCTCCTGAATGCCCCCCCAGTCTTGGTCATAAACCACACCTAGGAAAACATACCCTGGACCACATACAGGTCACCCCCTCCTCTTCCTAGGCCACACCCACGCACTCATGCAAACCTATTCACTAGCACACCTCATATACCATACTAACCCCTCCCCCGTCCTGGAGACCAACCCACATGCCCCATCTTGTATTACCCATACACTTAGAACCCGCACATATAAAAAGAGGGAGCTTACGACGACGTTTCCCATCAACTCTCTGTAGATGTCATAACCCCTTCAAAACTCCCATCATTAGGTTCCTATATCCCAATGAAAAGTCTCTCTCCCAACATTGTCCATACACCTCTCGATTTCTACATTTTTGTTCTGTAAAAACGACACGCCAGTGCCCTGATGCGTATCACACTCCTAATCTCTCGCATTCCCTAAGAAACGTACAAATAGTCGAGCACCAAGTACGACACCGACCGTCGGACCGCATCAGAACAACCCCATACTTCTAGACTTAATGCCCTAAGCATTGATAACCCTTCCCCCCTGTCGAAGAATGCCCTGAAACCAATCCCTCACCCTTTATAAACCTTCACAAAAGTATTCCATGTGGAATGCCGTTTCCGCCACCCACACTGTTCACAGGTCTGATCCCGAGTCACGCCCATAACATACAGTTGCGCTTTAGACGCTAGTATTCCATTGAGGAAACGGTACCTGGTTTCTCAGACCCGAGGTGCAATCACAATCTCCTAAACCAATACCAAATGGTCTTCCAATGATAACCAGGAAAAACCTCCTGCCAATGACCTCACCCACGGACAGACCAATCTTATCCATTTTACGTACCTTTACCCTCTTGGGATCTTGCGCTACCAATAGATGCCTAATATCACTTTACACAATGTTAAATCCTTTCCACCCACCACCGTCTGACCATTCTCATTACTGCATCAACCCTCGCCCCTCTAACGCCACCCCACATCAGATATTCCTGTCGTACATAAATACCTATTAAACGCCTGTGCAAAGGTATTAACCCCATACCACCCTTAGCTACTTTTGTCATGACAATGTCCTTCCCCCAACCAATGCTGACGAAATCCCCATATAAAATTCAAAGCTTTCCTCTGCAACCTCTGTTCGTCCTCTACCAGCAAAGGATAAACTGCTGCAACATACCATAATTTGCTATATACTAGGACATTAACGACGATTACCCTTCGCATTAGTGTCACCTCACCCTGTTGCCATCCTGCCATTCTTCGAATTGCGCATCTACTAAAAACGAATTAATCGCACGCATAGACCTTTCCTCATTGCAAAACATACTCCACATATTTTGAGTCTCTCGACAGTTTTCCACCCATACTCCCTACCCAACGTCACCCCACCCAGGACCCCACCTCCAGAAATTTTGATTTCTCCCTATTAACACCATGCCTGACACTTCGCCAAAGAATCCTATAACTCTATTAATGAACCCCAAGCCTTCCCTACTACGCACCATTATGGTGGTATCATCGACATAGCCTATGATGCCCACCTCTACACCCTCCTTACTGTATCCCTCCCCACTCCACAGTGATTAACCTATAAAAAGGGTCCTGCAAACAGGCAAACAAGAGCTGCGGAGAGGACACGCCTACCGCACCCCCACCCCATGTATATCTCTGACCCTACCTCCCATTCACCTGTACCCGTACCATTGCATCGGTATATAGCATACGCACCCATGCCACCACTTCCACCTTAAAACCCTGCTTCAATAACATTGCCAATAAAGTCTCCTTATCCACATTATCAAAGCCTTTTCCCAATCTAACCTCACTACTCCGCCCCCATGACATTCCTCCACAAAACTTTTGATTCTATGATGGCCGTCCCTCATAGACCGCACAGGAATCCCATATTGCCCATCCCCTCCACCTTATCCAAAACCCGGTTCATATGTTGGCCAAAATCCTCGGGAAAATTTTGTAATCCCTCCCTAACAACATGATGGACGTATATTCACCTAGAGTTCCATGGATGTTCGCCTTGGCCCAACACCACAATCCCCATCCCAACTCCCCACCCATTCTACCCTCATCTTTCATAGCATTGTATAAACGGACCAGAACATGTTTTTAACGTGTTCCAACCCTGCCTGACCCGAGACCTGGGATACCCCTCCTCCATTATGCAACCCTCCATGACCACTCATCAACCATCCGTTTGCCAATACCTTGATAACCTCCCTAGCCTCCCGATTCCCCTCTCTACCAATCCATTTCTGTTTTAAACCTTTATCACATAGCCCACATGCTTTCAGAGTAAAGTTTTTGCCCAGGAAACCCCAAGTCCTCATTGACCACAAAGACATCACTGAATCACCTTCGCCAAATTGAATTTCAAAAGAACCATAACAGAGGGCTTACCCCCCCAAGACCTCCTCCATCCCCCCCACACCCTCAATGCCTGAAAGCTCATTCTGAATATCCTGTAATTGACTCCTAAGACACTCTTTTTCCCCCAGATCATACCTCCCTCCCCACCATAACAATCCCCGCAGCTGACCCTCAAAAATTCCTTTGCTTTCCATCTATATGACCCGTCATCCCTCCTAACCTACTGTAAAACCCTTTATTGCTAACCAAAACAAATTCCACCAATCCACTACATTCTCAATTCCTTTCCCCCCATCCCACAAACTGTCCCACAAAGCCTTAAACCCTTCAATAATCCAAATTTAATTTCCAGTAACTGGGAAAACTCCAACAGCACCTTCCCATTCCAGGCACCAGCAAGCCCAGTGACTGAAACCCAATCCGCATTCTTCCCTCCCACTTGTATTATACCCGTGACATACAACCTGTCCAAATGGCGGCATAACCTTTCAAAAAAAGATATTCTGCATTTAACCTCCAACCATGTCAACAACCCAACGCCTGGTACCTCCCAAAATCCCTAAAGATAACCCCCCCTTCTCGGCCTCTTACATCCTTTCCCCTGAAAACACAATTCCAATCTCCAACAATCACGGAAACTAAGGGTAGGCCTATTAGAAAATACACCAAATGCTCACCACAAAGTCCTCCTTCACCCATCTTTGGAAAGCTGGCATAACGCCTAAAAAACCCTTTGGGTCCCCATGTTCCCACTACCCACAAAATCCCCGCCCACTCATTCCCACCCTAACAGTGTAAAAGGGCTGGTCTCCCTTATTCCTACCACAACTCCACCTTTGATATTGTCCAAATTCCCCACGTAACATGTATACCCTTGCAAATGCAACTCACTTCCACACCTATAGTTTGCCTTGTATAAAGAACACATCAACATCCAAACGTCAAAGTGAGACCTCCACCCACGCCTCTTGACCTCTTATGGAGGTCGTTAACATTTTTTGTGGCACCTGAAGACAACGGCTGGGTTTTACCATTTCGTTTCCCTATTGCTGTCAAACCTGACCTGGGGCTTACTACTAGTGTTCCTAGCTGACTTCCACCGTCCCACCTTAACTTTCCCAAGGGAAAGGGTGGAAACCCTGGGCCTCTTATGGAAGCCCCCTCGAATCCATTCCCCATCACCATCTTCTTTTCCACCTAATCCGCACTACCACTGACTTATGAGACAATGTCTCATCAAAACACCCCCACCACAGGCAAAGCAGGCTTCATTTAGTCCCCCATGAGCTATCAATTTTGGATGTCCTAAATTTGGGAATTTAATTCCACCATTTTTTCCCCCAGAGGGGATGCACCCAACACCACCAACTTGATCGTCTTCGACCCAGTGACAACGTCAAGACGATCTTTCTCCATGGCCCCCCCTTTGCTCCACTTCCCATTTAGGCGGGGGTTGTAGGGCTTATCCACCACCGATATCCATCCTTCCCCCGGGATTGCACACACTCTCTCATCACACCGCTAGATGCTTCCTTGGCTTGATCCCCCTGCCGCTCCTTTGTCGCTGCATGTCGGGCCATATGCTCCAGGCCTCCACAGATGAAATGTCCATACCTGCCCGGGTAGGTGTTAAAACATTTGGTCCTGAACGTCTCCAAGTCACTTGAGGGTATGGATGTCAAAGTCATTTTCAGGGAAAAAGCCCTCCAACATACCAGCATAAACCCTGGACCTGCCCCACGTTGACAGCATGTATAGTTCCATAGCGTCAAACACCTGTCGTACATCCACCTCATCTGCTTCAAATGGGATTTTACAAGACAACCCATGAATAGTCGGCCGATGCGTCACGTAGGGGGCACCTCCAGGCAGGTTGATGGCGCTGCATTGTTCTTGATACTTATCCACTACCTTCAAGCACCACACACAAATTTCATGAAGATTCTTGTGGTGCCATTCCGGGATATCCCATACAAAACCTCCTTTGGGATCCTGTAAGTATATCTAATAACGAGAGGTAGAATGACTTCTGTGTTGCTCGGATATTCCATACCTCTTAACAATTCTAAAAAAGACGGTGTTTACCCCTCCGCCCGGTATTCCGCCATTTTGAAGAAAACTAAACTTCACCAACCCCGACACCAGGGGCCACTTTTGCTCACCTGAGAACCCTCTCGAGAAAATAATAAGAAACATGAAAATTGCTTGTAATATACTTTTAAGTGATGTCATTATATATCATTATTTTTATTGTTTTATGCGGCTCTATTGTTTAATGATTTATTGCATGCATTGTCTTCTGTGTTGCTTTTTTTGTGTTGTATGCGTTGTTTTATGTGTTTTTTTTTTTGTGTTGTCTTTGTGTTTTTTAACAGTTTTTTGCATTTTAAGTGATTTTGCATGCGTTGTTTTAACTTTGTTGGTTGTTTTATGTTATTTTAGTGGGAAACTAGTATTTTTTTTTCTGTTTTGCAGTTTTTGTAATTTTAGGTTTAGTGACGTTTTTTTAGATGCAACCCGGGGAAAAAACGTAATAAAATTTAAAATTTTTTGTTTTCTTTTGATTTTTTTTTGGTTTTTATCTTAAATATTCATATTTATTTAAAAACTTATTGGGTCCAAAGATTTTCAACTAATGATAATATATTATACAAAACCCCCAAAAAAAAACTTTACTTTAAAAACAATTTTAAGATTTTTAAAATTTTTTTTAAAGATTTTTAGTTCCTTTTTTTATATTTAGGGAAAAAACTTAATATTATTTAAAAAAAAAATTCGTCTTGGATTTAATAATTTAGTGTACAGTTGCTACTTAAGAAGTAGCTATGTAACACAGGTTTTTTTTTTAAAAAAACTGGGGCCCCTGTAGTGTCCTGATACTTTAATGA
>WNWK01031010.1:0-23036 GCA_009830355.1 Cherax destructor
ATATATATATATATATATTTATATATATATATATATATATTTATATATATATATATATATATATATATATATTTATATATTATTTATTGTTTTTAATTATTTTGCATGAATATTTTTTTGTGGAACGGATTAATTGTATTTACATTATTTCTTATGGGAAATAATGGTTCGAATTTCGTAAACTTTGTGTTAAGTAATAGCTCCTTGAAGGGATTAATTACGATACTCGGGGGTCCTCTGTACGCCTAAATTCTAGCGCCCTCAAATCAAGCAGAAACAGGTTGTTAGGCCTAGATGTGATAGAATGGGTCTGTGCGTTCAGTGTGCGCAGTATAAAAAAATTCCTGCACCACACAGTGCATAATGAGGAAAAAAAAACTGACCTTTTTTTGGTTTAAAACAGCGACTTTGCAGTCTATTTTCGTATGGTATTTATGCTTGTATTCTCGTTTTCTTAGTCTCATTTTATAGAATAGATGATATATTACAGAAATAGAGTAATTTTGACTGGTTTCACGATGACAAGTACCTTGATACTGAGCGCAAAGTAGCTAAAATGTTCGATTTTTGCTTATGTTCAAGAGTAAATAAATCACACCATGCGTCCAATACACATCAACTGGAGAGTCTAATATTCTTGCACAAGTGCGCTGATATTATTTATACATAACAGTAAATCTTCTATTTTTTGTGAGAATGAAAATTCAAAATGGAAAGCAAAAGTAATGTAATAGGGGCCTGGAGACCTGACTAATGAACAGAGAAGATGTTATTTTAGTGCCAGGAATGTCTGCCTTGTTTATTATGGACCCTATTTTGAAATTGGCATCGTTTGAAATTTGTGTGAAATTGGCCAAATTGCCATTTTCTGACCACTATTTTGGGTAGTTGAAATTGGTAAATAGGCGGTTTCTTGTACTCGGTCAATAGAAGAAATGGAGTTCTAGCGAAATAGCTATAATTTTAGTAGACTGAAACATTGGAATTTGCCGAAAATAGGGCTCAAAGTGGGCAAAATCGCCGATGCGTAAATGTCATGGATACCGCTAACTTCTCGAAAGCATAATTCTGTTAGTTTTCGATCAAATTTCATAATTTTTGTGGCGTTATGATCGGATTTTTTTTTTTTTTTTTTAAATTTGTGGACCCTGAGAACAAGTTTCAGAGAGACCCCTTGGACCCCCAAAGGGTATATATAGTATGTGGTGATAAGCTCAGCCTGCAGTCTGATGTCGTGACTGACTCGGGGTAGGTGACTGACTGCCAAGGTACGCCCTCACTCGACCCAGCCTTACGGCAGGAGCAGCGTCATAGCAGGTTCAAACTATGCTGACATCACAGCTAGCATATTTGAAATATGCTGACATTCATGGTATATTGGGCATTCAGTAGCATACCTGGAGTATACCTGTAGAGGGTTTCGAGGGTCAACTCCCCTGCAGCTTGGTGTGAGACCAGGCCTCGCGGTGGATCAGGGTCTGATCAACCAGGCTGTTACTACTGGCTGCACATAAACTAACGTAAGAACCACAGCCCGGCTGGTCAGGTACTGACTTTATGTGCTTGTCCAGTGCCTTCTAGAAGACAGCCAGGGATCTATTGGTAATCCCCCTTATTTATGTAAATGTAATTTTTTTCAAATATTCTGATTTAACTGACACCCAGACAATATCCCCTATTGACTCATAATATCCAGGGTTTTCTGTACACATATGTAATCAAGTTTATAATTATCATTCAGATATAGGTGTTCCATGGTTCACTTGGGGGATAAACACTAATAAGAGTCTTCAGTGTGCTTTGCTAGCCACACTATTTGTATACAGTAAATTGGATATCACAAATGGAATCACCAGAAGAAATAGGACATTGTCTAATAGAAAATTTTCATCAAGCATGGGATATCTTCGGTAATTAAGCATTTATTTGTATTCCTAACTTTAAAATACAGTGGTACCCTGAGTTTCGGCCACCTCCCAACTCGAACAATTATGTAAGTGTATTATTGTAAATGCTTTTGTAATTGTATTTTTGGGGGTCTGAAACGGACTAATCTAATTTACATTATTCTTTATGGGAAAAAATTTGTTTGGTAACGGCACTTGAACAGCCTCTTGGATCGAATTATGGCCGAAACTTGGGGTTCCACTGTACAGTGGTACCTCGGGATATGAACTTAATTCGTTCCAGAAGGCTGTTCGAGTACCGGTACCAAACGAATTTGTTCCCATAAGGAATAATGTAAACTAGATTAATCCGTTTCAGACGCCCAAAAATACACTTACAAAAGCACTTACATAAATACAATTACATAATTGTTTGAGTTGGGAGCTGTTCATGTCCCAAGGTACCACTGTACAGCCTTAACTAGATATGGCACAGTACTAAAATGTTAGCTAATACCGATACAGTGGACCCCCGAGTTTCGTAAAAACTTCACTCCTGAAGTCTGCTCAAGCACCATTATCGAACGAATTTACTCCCTTAAGGAAAAATGTCACGTAGGTTAGTCTATTTCAGACCCCCAAAAATACACTTCCACAAGCACTTACAATATTATACTTACATAATTGTACGATTTCCGAGGTTTACGAAACTCGGGGGTCCACTGTACTTGGTTTTGGGCCCATAGTGATAGCATCAGTATTAGCTGACACCCACAATTACTAATTCCTTGACACACATCTAGCCTTAACCCTTCCACTGTCGTGAGTCCCAAAATTTATGGACTGAACACGTTGACTCCAGGCTGAGGGACTGATTACCTCAAACTCATTTTCCACCATTCACCTCTTTATTGGACTGAGGAAGCCACTTGTTGGCAAAACGTTTCCACAATAAAGATTCCCAAATGTTGCAAAAAGCACACGAGTTGGTCGAGAGTTGAGATTGAACCAAGAGCTAGAGTTCCCCTTCCCCCTCCCTGCAAATTCAAATACTCATATTGATGATAAAAAAAACAATTGTAGAGGGGAAATTGATTGAGAATGTTTTCCTATGGGTAAATTTCTTCATTCGATACACAGGATGCACAGCCATGTATACAAGAGTGGTGAGATGAGTGGCTGGGTCAGTGAGGTCACCTCACTGACGTGAGCGGCTGGAGGTCACCTCACTGACGTGTGAGTGGCTAGGTCAGTGAGGTCACCTCACTGACGTGCGAGCGGCTGGAGGTCACCTCACTGACATGGGAGTGGCTGGAGGTCACCTCACTGACGAGGGAGCGGCTGGAGGTCACCTCACTGACGAGGGAGCGGCTGGAGGTCACCTCACTGACGTGGGAGCGGCTGGAGGTCACCTCACTGACGTGGGAGCAGCTGGAGGTCACCTCACGGACGTGGGAGCGGCTGGAGGTCACCTCACGGACGTGGGAGCGGCTGGAGGTCACCTCACTGACGTGTGAGTGGCTAGGTCAGTGAGGTCACCTCACTGACGTGCGAGCGGCTGGAGGTCACCTCACTGACGAGGGAGCGGGTGGAGGTCACCTCACTGACGAGGGAGCGGGTGGAGGTCACCTCACTGACGTGGGAGCGGCTGGAAGTCACCTCACTGACGTGGGAGTGGCTGGAGGTCACCTCACTGACGTGGGAGCGGCTGGAGGTCACCTCACTGACGTGGGAGCGGCTGGAGGTCACCTCACTGACGTGGGAGCGGCTGGAGGTCACCTCACTGACGTGGGAGCGGCTGGAGGTCACCTCACTGACGTGGGAGCGGCTGGAGGTCACCTCACTGACGTGGGAGCGGCTGGAGGTCACCTCACTGACGTGGGAGCGGCTGGAGGTCACCTCACTGACGTGGGAGCGGCTGGAGGTCACCTCACTGACGTGGGAGCGGCTGGAGGTCACCTCACTGACGTGGGAGCGGCTGGAGGTCACCTCACTGACGTGGGAGCGGCTGGAGGTCACCTCACTGACGTGGGAGCGGCTGGAGGTCACCTCACTGACGTGGGAGCGGCTGGAGGTCACCTCACTGATCTGTGAGCGGCTGGGTCACCATGCGAGGTCACCTTACTGATGAGGAGACTCGTATTCTGATGATGAACAGGAAATAAGCGAAATCCTGAAAGAACAGTATGAGTCGGTGTTCAGCAACCCACTAAATGACAGCAAGGATGAGAATGCAGAAATACTTTTCATTCCATCGAAAGGCCGTGCAGACCAACTAACTGACATTAGTATCACTCCCATGGAATTCAAAAGAAATAGAAAACATGCTAACTCACTCAGCACCTGGACCAAATTCATGGAATTCCCTGTTTATAAAAAAGTGTAAAGTACCACTAGCAGGAGCCCTTAGTATTCTTTGGAGAAAGAACCTAGATCTAGGTGAAATACTAGGAACCTTAAAGAGTGCAGACATAGCTCTTTTGCATAAGTGAGGTAGTAGAAGACTAGCTCTGCTACCTCCAGTAGCCCTAACTTCCCACATCATAAAAATCTTTGAATGAGGGATTAGACGTCTGATTACAAATTTCATGGAACAGCACAACCTGCGTAACCCACGCCAGTATGTTATTAGAGTGGGTCGATTATTCCTGTCACAGCTGCTGAATCACTATGACAGAATTAAGAGGTGTTGGAAGACAACGAAAATGCAAATGTGATATACACAGATTTTGCAAAGGCTTTTGACAAATGTGATTACACACAAAATGAAGGCCATAGGCATTATGGGAAAAATAGGCAGATAGATTTTCGGGTTCCTAACACAAAACACAAAGGATAGTAGTAAGCAGAGTAAAATCCAGCATCAGTAAGGTAAAAAGCTCAGTTCCCCAAAAGACTGTCATGGCATCTCTGCTGTTTCTTATCCTCCCAGCAGACATAGATAAAAACACCTGTCATGGTTTTATTTCAGTTACAGATGACACTAAAATAAGCATGAAAATCATTTTGGTAGAAGACACTGAAAAATTTCAGGAAGACATAAGCAGGATTTTCCATTGGGCAGTGGAGAACATGACGTACAGTACTGTTACGTTTCAGCTACTTAGGTATGGAAAGAATGAAGGACTCAGTGGGAACACTGTATACAAAACTTAAGAGGATTGTCAAACATAACGAAAGGAACATGTGAAAGACTTTGTAATACTAATTATGTCAGGTGACCTTTTTTTCAAAGAACATAACCAAGACAAATGTCACAACAACCAGGAGACTGATGAGGTTGGTAATGAGAACCTTGAAAACAAGGCAAATAATGCTAATGGTGACACATTTCAAATCGTTAGTGTTCTCTCATTTGGAATATTGCTCAGTGTTGATGGCCCCATTCAGGGCAGGAGAAATATCAGAGCTGGAACAAATACACAGATCATTTATGGCCCTCAAAGAGCCAGTAAAGCATTTAAATTACTGGGAACACCTTAAAGTTTTGAATATGTACTCAACAGAGCAGAGGAGAGAAAGATGCAGGAAAATATATACCTGGAAAGTACTTGAGGGCCTGGTCCCAAGTCTCCACACTGCCATAGCAACAATGGAGTGAGAAATATGGGAGGAAGTGCAAAATAAACCCAGTGAAAAGCAGGGGTGCGGTGGGCACAATAAAACACTGTACAACATCCGTGGCCCCAGATTATTCTACTTCTTACCAGAATAACATCAGTAATGCTGCTGGGACAAGTGTAGAAGTCTTCAAGAGGAAACTGGACAAGTATTTTCACCAGGAAGCCTCCAACAACAACAGCCTGGTTGACCAGGCAAGTGCCAGATAAGCCTGGCCCATGGCCGGGCTTCAGGTGTAGAAAGACTCGAAACGCATCAAAGGTAAGGTATTGACTTTCGTAAGTACTATTAAGAGAATATTAATAAGTCACTGAGTTTGCTGGCAGCTACATCATGTCTGAAGGCTATTAGTAATATGATTGTTTTATGTTAGGTAAAAGGACACGTGTACAACTAATCTACATTAGTTGCATTTGTGTCCTTTTTAACCTAACATATTGTCGGTAATTCTACCAACGTTATTACGATTTTGTTTTAGTTGATGGCCCTCGGAAGAAGCTACCGGAGAATCTGGAAATCTTTCCACTAGGCGTCTCCAAGCCTCCAGGGAGACATTATCTCTCTCAAAAAGTTCTCGATGCTGTATATTCTGGTAATGTGGATGTTGGTGGCCACAACTATGGTGGAAAGATCTCCACAGGTCAGTAAATATTCCTGAAATACTGTTTATCTTGTATATTGTGGAGTAAGTGAGTAACTGAGCACCTCTGCAAAGACAGTAAATATGTATGAGTGATGGTGAAAGTGTTGAATGATGATGAAAGTTTTTTCTTTTTGGGTTTTTCTTTCTTTTTGGGTCACCCTGCCTCGGTGGGAAACAGCCGACTTGTTAAAAAAAAAAAAATCAGGGAAACCTGTTAGCCAATCTTGGAGGTGGGAAGAGCAATGCCTGCACTCTGAAGGAGGGGTGGGGATGTTTCAGTCAAGAGGGGCGATGTGATGGTGATGTCAGTACCCACCTGGAATGATGGTGATTGAATGAATGATGGTGAATGTGTTTTTGGGTCACCCCTACCTTGGCTGAAGATGGTGTTCAAATAAAAAAAATATGTTGTGACAATTGTGAGTAGGATGTGGTATTTTGATATTTGAATGGTGTAACTGTGGTATCTGCATGCCTCTGGCAAGAGAGTGATGGAGTAAATGATGATGAAAATGTTTCTTCTTTTTTTTGGGTCACCCTGCCTCAGTGGGAAACATCCAGTGTGCATGTTGAAAAAAAAAAGTGTAACAGAGTATCACTGTTTAACCCTTAATCTGTCCACAAGTAGATATACGTTGACTCGCGTACTGCTCCGAACGTAGATCTACGTTTTATTTTTCATTCCTTCAAATTTAGTGCAATAGGCCTGAGTCGCCTAGACATGAGAGAATGGGTCTGTGCCCTCAGTGTGCGCAGTATTAAAAAAATCCTGGACCACTTAGTACCTTGTGGGAGCACCAGTTCAATTGAGCACCAGCTAGAGCAAATAGTGTGGCAAACACCAGGGATTCACTGATGTCATGTCGCATTAACACTCCCCTTATAAGAGGAAAGTAAAAATAGGTTAGATAAATACATGAGTGGCTGTGGGTGGGTGTGAGTTGGACCTGACTAGCTTGTGCTACTAGGTCTGATGCCATGTTCCTTCCTTCAGAGGATGTGACCTGACTAGGTGGGTCATTAGTCTAAGCCAGGGGGTGACATGGACCTGCCTTGCATGGGCAAGTAGGCCTTCTTCAGTGTTCCTTCTTTTTTATGTTCTTATGTATTCGGGAGGCTGGCTGTCTATATATCTATCTATATCTGTCTATATCTCTGTCTATATCTATCTGTTCCATATCTTTGTATCTGTCTATATATATATATATATATATATATATATATATATATATAAGGATGGGGTCCCCCTCTAGTGCAAATTGTGGGACCCATAGCCTCGGAGAAGTGGATAAAAAGGCTTCAAGGAAGAATATTTGGATTTCTTTCTGAAGCCATTTGAATATTCCACTTCTCCTACCACCCCATCCTATATACACACATACATGCATATAAATGCTTTATTAATAGACAGAATACATTTATAGAAAACACAAACATGAATACAATGGTACAATATGTCAAAGATTATGAATCTCCTCCAGTTCCTCCGAAGCCGGATGCGAGCCAAGTATGCAGTATGCGTTTCCCCTCTGGATGGCCATGCTGAGACGCTGGAACATGAACGTGGCTGCCCTTGGGTCCCTGGTGGTGTCGATGAGTCTGGAACCCAGTTCTTTAAGGAAACGTGTTGCATTTTTTCCCCACGCTCCCAAGGTCTCTGATCCCACTGGGACAAATTTATACTGTTGGCTTATGTCCCTGTACTTGCCGATCTTGTACTCCTCTCTGTGGTCAGCAGCTCCTCCCTGTCGCCCAACACTGTGATGGATGTAGGTGTCAGCCAGTGTCGACACACAGGTATAATCCCATGCTAAGAGCTTGCCATTCTTCCAAGGATAGATGGTGATCCCGTCGGGGCGGTTTGCTGGGTTGTGGGCGTTGTTGGCTGCTAGTGATCGAGGCTCTCTCTCGGCTGGGCATCCAGCTGTAGCAAGGGTTCTCTTTATGATGTCGTTGACCTCATTGTGTCTTGCATGCCAACCCTTGGTTTTAGAACAGTTAAGACCATGTAGACCATATTGGTGGCTTGCGCATCGCTGCAAATACACGTATATTCCGTGTGAATAGGGGCAGCAAGGCGCAGAGCCACTGCAATACGAAGGGTCTTAGGGTCCAGGCGTGTTCCCATGGCCGAAATGGGAACTGTTTGGAGGAAGTCCCCAGAGTGAGGTGCACTCACAGCTAGGAGACGGGCAGTCTCCCTGTCTGATGTTACGGCCCTGAGCATATTGGCAAGTATCTTTTCAGCGATGGGGCCGTCCCAGCTTGACTGTTTGTAGGCCAGTTCTTCACTAGGTTTTGGTGTTGGAGCAGCAAGAGTCTCCCATTCAGTGATGGCAATGGTGTAGCTAGGGTCCTGTATTCCTGCTGAATCACTGAGGTTGTCTGGAAGAATTTGTTTTATTAGCTCATTTGATGCTATGGAAGAGGATAAGAAGGCTGGTAGGGCAATCTGGGAGGATTATATATATATATATATCACACATGTACACATAAGTACAGTTATTATACAGTGTAAATTACCTAGGATAACCCAAAAAGTCCTGGCAAAGTGCTATACAATGCTTGTAGATATAAGACATAATAAGCATGACTGGCAAGTAATACGGATAGTCACTTCTGAGACTGAGACAAGCAGACGGAAAGACAGATAAGCAGACGGAAAGACAGATAAGCAGAGCTAGACAGACACAGACACAGATAGACAGACACAGACACAGATAGACAGACACAGATAGACAGACACAGATAGACAGACACAGATAGGCAGACACAGATAGGCAGACACAGATAGGCAGACACAGATAGGCAGACACAGATAGGCAGACACAGATAGGCAGACACAGAGACAGACAGACACAGAGACAGACAGACACAGAGACAGACAGACACAGAGACAGACAGACACAGAGACAGACAGACACAGAGACAGACAGACACAGAGACAGACAGACACAGAGACAGACAGACACAGAGACAGACAGACACAGAGACAGACAGACACAGAGACAGACAGACACAGAGACAGACAGACACAGAGACAGACAGACACAGAGACAGACAGACACAGAGACAGACAGACACAGAGACAGACAGACACAGAGACAGACAGACACAGAGACAGACGGACACAGAGACAGACGGACACAGAGACAGACGGACACAGAGACAGACGGACACAGAGACAGACGGACACAGAGACAGACGGACACAGAGACAGACGGACACAGAGACAGACGGACACAGAGACAGACGGACACAGAGACAGACGGACACAGAGACAGACGGACACAGAGACAGACGGACACAGAGACAGACGGACACAGAGACAGACGGACACAGAGACAGACGGACACAG
This sequence comes from Cherax destructor, assembly GCA_009830355.1. Lineage (NCBI taxonomy): Eukaryota > Metazoa > Arthropoda > Malacostraca > Decapoda > Parastacidae > Cherax > Cherax destructor. The sequence continues at coordinate 9,509 of WNWK01031010.1, forward strand.
AGACAGACGGACACAGAGACAGACGGACACAGAGACAGACGGACACAGAGACAGACGGACACAGAGACAGACGGACACAGAGACACAGACGGACACAGAGACACAGACGGACACAGAGACACAGACGGACACAGAGACAACAGACAGAGACACAGGAACAGAGACAGACGGACACAGAGCACAGACGGACACAGAGACACAGACGGACACAGAGACACAGACGGACACAGAGACAGAGGACGGACACAGAGACACAGACGGACACAGAGACACAGACGGACACAGAGACACAGACGGACACAGAGACACAGACGGACACAGAGACACAGACGGACACAGAGACACAGACGGACACAGAGACACAGACGGACACAGAGACACAGACGGACACAGAGACACAGACAGACACAGAGACACAGACAGACACAGAGACACAGACAGACACAGAGACACAGACAGACACAGAGACACAGACGACACAGAGACACAGACACAGAGACACAGACAGACACAGAGACACAGACAGACACAGAGACACAGACAGACACAGAGACACAGACAGACACAGAGACACAGACAGACACAGAGACACAGACAGACACAGAGACACAGACAGACACAGAGACACAGACAGACACAGAGACACAGACAGACACAGAGACACAGACAGACACAGAGACACAGACAGACACAGAGACACAGACAGACACAGAGACACAGACAGACACAGAGACACAGACAGACACAGAGACACAGACACAGAGACACAGACACAGAGACACAGACACAGAGACACAGACAGACACAGAGACACAGACAGACACAGAGACACAGACAGACACAGGAGACACAGACAGACACAGAGACACAGACAGACACAGAGACACAGACAGACACAGCAGACACAGACAGACACACAGACACAGACAGACACAGAGACACAGACAGACACAGAGACACACAGACAGACACAGAGACACAGACAGACACAGACAGACACAGAACAGACACAGCAGACACAGAACAGACACAGAACAGAGCACAGACACAGACAGACACAGAAAAGACACAGCAGACACAGACAGACACAGAGACACAGAGACACAGCAGCACAGAGACACAGACAACAGGACACACAGACACAGACAGACACAGACGAGCACAGCCAGCACAGCACGGAGCACGGTCAACACGGGCAGAACACATTGACAGCGACACACACACACACATACATACACAGCTAGGCTAAACGACAGCCAGACAAAATGGTAACTAACACACAACACAGACAACACAACAGACACAACACACACAGAAAACACACACACAGACAGACACACAACACAGCACACACACAGACACACACACAACAGACACAACACACACAGACACACACACACAGACACAGCACACAGACACACACACAGCACAGACAACACACAGACACACACACACAGACACACAACACACAGACACACACAAGACAGACACAGACACACACACAGACACACACAGACACACAACAGACAAACACACACACACAGACACACACACACAGCCCGATGGCCTAGTGGGTAAAGCTCTTGCTTCACGCACGGAGGGCCCGGGTTCAATTCCCGATGGGGCAGAAACATTCAAGTGTTTCTACACACACACACACTACATACAACAGGCCTAGTGTCTAATCGACATGTGCCTAGGACAAAACACACACAGACACACACACACAGACAAAACACACACAGACACACACACAGACACACACACACACACACACACAGACACACACACACAGACACACACACACACACAGACACACACACAACACACACAACAGCACACACACACACAGACACACACACACAGACACACACACAGACACACACACACAGACACACACACACAGACACACAAAACACAGACACACACACACACACACACACACACACAACACACACACAGACACACACACACAGACACACACACACAGACACACACACACAGACACACACACACAGACACACACACACAGACACACACACACAGACACACACAGACACACACACACAGACACACACACACAGACACACACACAGACACACACACACACACACACACACACACACACACACACACACACAACACACACACACAGACACACACACACAGACACACACACACAGACACACACACACAGACACACACACACAGACACACACACACAGACACACACACACAGACACACACACACACACACACACACAGACACACACACACAACACACACACACAACACACACACAACACACACACACAGACACACACACACAGACACACACACACACACACACACACACACACACACACACAGACACACACACACAGACAACACACACACAGACACACACACCCAGGAACACACACACACAGACACACACACACACACACACACACACACTACATACACACACAACAGCAGACATGAACAACAGACACACACACAGACACAGACACACCCAGACAAACACACCTAGACAGACAGACACACACACACACACACACACAGACACACCCAGACAGACAGACACACCCAGACAGACAGACAAACCCAGACAGACACACCCAGACAGACAGACACACACACACACAGACACACACAGACATATAGACACACAGTCAGACACACACACACACAGACAGGCAGATAGACAGTGGAAACAAAGAGAGGGTTTCCTGCTCACATTCATCAATGTCAATGGACTGTCAGTGTTATCTGACACTTGTCATAACACCATTCTTCAAGGAGTTTCATATTATACTCCAGGCACACATAGGCAGGCAGACAGACAGACAGACAGACAACAGACAGACAGATACAGACAGATAGATACAGATACAGATAGATAGACAGATACAGACAGACAGATAGATAGACAGATACAGACAGACAGATAGATAGACAGATACAGACAGATAGATAGACAGATATAGATAGATAGACAGACAGAGAAAGACAGATACAGACAGTGAAAACAAAGCGAGGGTTCCCTGCACACATTCATTCATCAATGTCACTGCCTTATCAGTAGTTATCTGACAATTGTCATAACACCATTCTTCAAGGAGTTTCATATATACTCCAGGATGTCTAAAACATTGCTGGACCTATAAATACTTCGTATATATTTATAGACAATAGTAAATGACCAAGGAAGGTGAAAATGTTCACCTGTTGGTGTGTTTGTGACTATTTGAGTGCTATTTCAGTACCTAATATTAGTGTTAGAACAAAGATTGGCTATGAAATCACAAGAACTATTATAAATTGTAATTATCAGAACATAAAAATTATATAAATTAAAATAAAAACTAGAAAAAAAGTATATCCTCAATACTTCTGCAAGCGGCAGGACTTGATGTTGCCGTCAGGTGAGCATCCAGCACCAACTTGGCGGGCTTATATCTCGGTAAGTACTGGCCCTAAATTTTTTTTTTTAGCCTATCCTGTTTATAAAAATGCGCTCTTCATTTAAAAAAAAAATTCAAAATATTCGGAGCAGTACGCGAGTCAATGTATATCTACGTGTGGACAGTTTAAGGGTTAAAGGACATGATTCTGGCAATTATTTTTTTACTATGTATTTAATAGAGAAAAATGTACTACAGGGACTATGGTCCATTCATGTAGCAGGTTGAATGTTTTAGCCACTAAGCCAGGGCAGCACTTCAGGTAATAATAATTTCTAGAAGTACATGTACAACTTACACAGATCATAGTTGACATCAGTTACATACTACATAGAAAGCCTCTGGTTTTGCAGAGCATTTTGGGCAAATAAGGTTAATTTTGTCTCCAGGATGCTACCCACACCAATTGGCTAACACCCAGGTACTTATTTTACTGCTAGGTGAACAGTGCCAGCAGGTGTCTTAATGTTTCCCCCTGTACTAGAGATCAAACCACGGACCTTAGTCGAATGATTTTAAAACCCTGCATATGTTTGGACCATGGTTCGAGTCCCCATCAATTCTTGACTTCATTCACAGTTGTTTATTACGACTTGTAAGATATTCTCTGACTGTCGCTGTTTCTTTGTTCTTCTGAGAACACTCAAACTTGCTTCTCCTCTGCATTACATCATTACCAGCAACTTGTCCCAGGACAGTTTCTGACACTGTTTATGTTCAAAGTTGACATGAATTTTGGAACCGTGTGATTATGTATGAGTGAGGTGAAAGTGTTGAATGATGGTGAAAGTATTTTCTTTCTTTTTGGGTCACCCTGGCTCAGTGGGAGACGGCCGACATATTAAAAAAAAAAAAATATATATCTAAAGTAATGCAAGTACATAGCTTTAAAAAGAGATTGGACAAATATACGAGTGAAAAGGGATGGGTTTGATTAGTACTTGAGGTACTGAAGCAGATTCTTGGGTAGCTTTGGGAAAAGGTTGTACAAATACATGGGTGAGAATGGGTGGTTTTGAAAAGGGCTTGCCTAGTATGGGCCAGTAGGCCTTCTGGAGTGCCCCACCATTATGTTGTGTTTTTCATTCTTTTGTCTGAAGGCTTGCTAAAATTCTTGCTTGCATTTATTTTATCCACTCTTGCACACCCATATCACTCTCAAGACTCCATTGTAAGATGCCAAGTGTAGATGTACTGTACAGTGTACGTATCTTTAATAATGGCACACTTCATGCCAATTCTGAGTCCACTTGATACCACTTTTCCAAATTCACTTAAGTGCTAGTTCATCTCTGTATGACATTTGTGTATCTTGATCTTATTTATCTTTGTGTTTATTCAGTGATGATGTATGATGATGGATGTATTAGCAAAAAGTAAGAACGAGAAAGAAAAGGTGGGAACGGGAGGTAATAAGGAAGATCCTAGATGTTGATACAACTTAGCTAGCCATCAAGTGTTCTAATTTTAATGTTGCTACAGAGAAGAATCATCAGTGGAGGAAAGTTGTATACTTTTTTAACTCTGTCTCCCACAGAGGTAGTGACCCAGTTAATACTTTCACCATCATTGTCAGTTGCTCTCTTGCTAGTAGCTAGCTGGCGTCATGGTATAGTACCGCACTTTCCAGCATATAAGGTACAGGACACAAGTGTCATGATGATAAATCAGTAATAATAATTGAGGGCTAACTACGCTCTTATTTACGCTAAAGTGTAACCCAAAGACTACCCTTGACTTTGAGCATATAAGGCGCAGGGTGATTTTCCAAGATTTTTCGTGGGGGGGAAAAAGGCACACCGTATGGGCTGAAAAATATCGTGTAACATTCAGTCTATAGGTCATTAGAGATGTATTACAGATTGTTCATTCCATAGCCCGTGAGAGGGAGATGGTAAGAGTGACTGGGGATGCTATTGAAGACCTTCATAGTGCCCTTAAGTCAGCTCCAGATGTTGAAGAAGTTGAAGAAGAGCAACCTGAGGGACTCAATGTTTCTCTAATGATCCACCAGCGTCGTGCCCTGGCATGGATGTTGTGGAGAGAGAAGCAGATGCCTCCTGGTGGTATTCTGGGTAAGTTACTATCAATTTTTTTATTTACTATATGAATTTTTATAGCTAAATGTATAAGAAGTGAGTAATTTTGACTCAGGAAATCGTAATAACACGATTGTAAACAAACCATGGTACAGAGGTAGTGACCCATGGGTTCTAACCCATGGAAAGTGAGTGACTTATGCACTAGTCTGGAGTTTTATGACTTGTTTGCCTTGGGTTCAAACTCCACCCTTTCTGCTGTTTCATGGAAATATCACCATATGTCTACTTACATAAAAACTAGAGAGGTCAGAATTACAAAAGCTACACTGAGAGTTGCAAATGTCTGCAGGTTCCTCTCTTCTACCAAGGAAGCAGGGAGGGAGGTGCTTATAGGAGGGCCCTTCTTTACACCGCTTTGCTTTATGGCATTTCACTAATACAACGGTTTTCAGCTATATCCATTCCTCATTTATTCAGACTTCCTACAATAAATATATTTATCACTCACTATAAGCTAAAAATGAAAATATTTTAAGGAAAGTAATGTGTGTACTGTATATGCATTTTTAGGCCCAACTCTATTGCTCACTTAATATATGATAGTGTAAACATGTTATCAGGCTTCTATATGAATTTGAAAGTGAATGATGGCTGTTTCACTTTGCAGTGATGTTCATTTTAAAGCAGTTGCCCATAACCTAACTTTGCGTATAAGCAGGACCTGTACATAGCAAGACTGATCAAGACAGTCTCAGAAGTATGCCAGTAGCATCACACATTGGAATGAGCATCCAACAGACTTGTGTGAGCATATATAACAAAAAGGCACAATACCGTGACTGGACCAATGCACAGATAACCAGCATATGGGTGAAGAGGAGCTTACGACGACGTTTCGGTCCGACTTGGACCATTTACAAAGTCACACTGACTGTAAATGGTCCAAGTCGGACCGAAATGTTGTCGTAAGCTCCTCCCTCCTATGTGTGGGTTATTTGTGTATTGTTTAAGCATGAAAGGAGTAAAATGAGACAAGTGGTTTTAATAGACGTGTTGTTGGAGTGTGAGAAAGTACCTTGTGAAGAGATTCAGAAGGAACTGATTAGCTGTACATAGTCCTGAAGGACGGAAGTACAGTGCCTCCACTGGAAGAGGTATGGGGATGTGGCAGTTAAACGGTAATCTGAAGTGTGATGTCAGCACGCTTTTGGAAAGACAATGATTGAATGAGTCATCCTATCTTCGCAAGATATGGCTGTTGAAAGAAAAAATAGAGATGAACTGTTGCTCTCCTCTCTAGTCAGTGCAAGTTAGGTGCAACTCAGTCAGTCAACTTGTTACAAATTCTTTATTTAAAAAGATGTAATTGACCACATTCAGTGGTCAATTAAGTTTTTCTTAGCTTTTTATGCTGTTAAATTCACAAGCTAGAAGCTGTTGTCCTACTTGGTTCATTTCAAAGCCTAGCCCTATCTATGGTAAATCAACATTTTCCTTCTTACCAGGATGCAACCCACAACAGTCGGCTAACACTTGGGCTCCTACTTTCTAAAGAATCAAAAGGCACAATACTGTGACTGCAACAATACACAAATAACCCGTACATAGGAGAAAGAAACTTATGACAACATTATGGTCGGACCAAAACGTCGCCATAAGTTTCTTTCTTCTGTGTGTGTAGTGTACCTACTTCCTGCTAAGGGATAGCCAATATAAAGAAACCTGCCCAATGTTTCCACTGATGCTGGGATTAACCTAGGATCATTCAGTTGTGAAGCAAAGCACAACTACTTCAGTCACCTTTATAAGAGATGTTGAATCCATGAGCAAGGTGCTAGTAACACCTTCTCTTGTATAAATTACTAAATGCCAGGAACAAAAGGCTAGTAACTTCTGTGTAAACTATTAAGGGGCAGTAACACCTGTCTCCGAGCGTCAATTTTTTTTTTTTTCTGTTCGTCGAATTTCTTTCATTTTTTTTTTACACATAGAAGTGTTCACTCAGTATGTTTTAAAAAATATTCAATAAGATAGTCCAAACAACAACTGAAAAAAAAAAATATTTACTGAAAATCTCATGTCAGGACGTTTGGCAGGATCCCGATCCTATATGTCACTACGTAAGGTTGTTTTGAGACTTGGTACCGAAAGAACAATGCTAATACGATTTTTTGACTATGTACTTTCCTGTAAACATCTTATCTTTATTCCACAAAAAGCATGTAACTGTTTGAATGTTGAAAAAAAATATGCCCTTTAATCCCAAATAAATCCCAAAATATTTGGAATATTTACAAAAGTGCGTTCTTAAAAATAAGAACAATCATATTTTTACCATTCCTGTGAATATTATTTCATTTAATCAAACAGTAAAAACTCCACAAAGTAAAATAAGTCAATAACTTACTTCCGAGATATTCGCCTGGAAAGTGCCTGGAGCGGCGCCGGCCACCCGCCTCGGGAATTTTTTTTTTTTTTTCAAAAAAATCACTTGTGTTTCAATGTTTTCTTTGTAAAACTAATGTTTTAGTGTAGTTAGCCTCTACACACCGTTTTCTCTTACTCACAGGCCAAAGAAAATGTTATGGGAAGGGGAATCATTTTTATACTCATATTGCTGATAGAGACCGCACTATATTAGAGCTCATTTTTATTCATGCTGGAGCATATAACATGTTTATATGTTATTTATAGTGTTTATTATTTCATATTAGATCAATTGTGATAGATAAATAAGCCGTAGAATTGATATTAGCATAATAATGAAATAATATATGGTGCTCTCAGAGTGGGAATTCTGCTGACGTCAGCAAATATTCCCAGATCGTTCCTGATTGGCTGGTAGACTACGTATAAGCTCCGCCCACTCTCATATGATGCCAAATCGTAAATTACACCATTAGAATGAATAATACACGAAACAGTAAAGAAAAAAAATGGAAAAAAATTCTAAAAATATACGGACTGAGAGCAGGCGAGCTGCGCACATCGCCGTCACCATACATGATATAAATGACTATAATTCCTTGTAGAAACGTCGTATTACATTGAGTCTTGTACCATTGTGTAGCCAGAGAGTTGAGCTATTTTTCTATAAGATTAACTCAATTTTCATAATTTTTTGATTTTTTTTTTTATTCGCGCTCGGAGACAGGTGTTACTGCCCCTTAAATGCCAGGAGCAAGGGGCTAGTAACCTCTTCTGTATAAATTACTAAATGCCAGGAGCAAGGGGCTAGTAACACCTGCATAAATTACTAAATGTAAAAAGAAGAATAACTTTGTTTCTTCTTTTTGGGTCATCCTGCCTTGGTGGGAGACAACCATTGTATTAAAAAAAATTATATGAATTTTGCATCTTAATTATCTATGTTGGTTTCATCAGCTGATGATATGGGTCTGGGCAAGACACTCACCATGATTGCCCTGGCATTACGTCATAAGGAATTGGTCAAAGCTGGTGCCATTGCCGAAGATTTCTCTTTAAAAGACAGTGACCAGGAGAGTGAAGATGATAATTGTCAAGAAATTACTTCATGGATCTCAAAAAAAAACTCAGGTATGACTATTTTCAGATTTATAAAATATTTTTTTACTTACTCAGCCTATCCTCATTTTTATCGTTCATTTGTATTTTCATTTTCATGGGTTTTATATAAGAGAAAAAAAATTGTGCAGTTAAAGATGTACTTCGTCATTATATCTTCTGGATTATTTTTAATTTAATTAATGTGTTTTGGATAAAGACAGTAATCAGTCATACCTGTGATTGGTTCTGAGAGTTTTTCTTACCTTCACAGCATGGGTTGGGGCCAGGCTTTCCTGGTGATACCTCTTTAACAAGGCTGTTGCATTTGGCTGACATGTTGGCCCAAATATCAGTCACAGCCTGGTTGATCTGGCACTTGACACTAATTAACTATCATTCATTCAGTCATTGTCTTGCCAGAAGTGTGCTGACAAAACACTTCAGATGAGTCTCCTACTACAACCTTCTCATCCCCTCCTTCAGGGTACAGGCACTGATGTCTGTTGATATATCTTGTGAATATGCAGATAACTTGCACTTTGGAGAGGGAAAGTAATGATGACATTTTGGTTAGACTGAAACATTGTCATTACTTTCTTTATCATAAGTGCTGGTTATTTATGCGTTGTTGCTGTTACAGTATTGTGACATCTTATTCTTTGTGTTGTAAATATATACCAGTCCATATACTTTAAGTCCATGATAAAGTATTTGGTAACAACACAAAAGATATTTTCTCAACACAGGGTATATGTTATTTTATATGATGTACATATAACCAGGAGGAAAGAGGAGTGAGTGGTGGAATGATGAAGTAAAGGGTGTGATAAATGAGAAAAAGGTAGCTATGAGAGGTTTTTACAAAACAGAAGTGTTAATAGAAGAGCAGAGTAAAAGAAAGGTGAAGAGAGTGGTGAGAGAGTGCAAAAGGAGAGCAGATGATAGAGTGGGAGAGGCTCTGTCAAGAAATTTTGCTGAAAACAAGAAATATTTTTGGAGATAAACAAGTTAAGAAAGCCTAGGGAACGAATGGATTTGTCAGTTAATAAATGTTGATGAAAAAAGGGAGGCGGTAATTTCATGCACTGGCCAGGGAGGTATAACATCGTTTTGGAGTGAAGAAGAGCAGGATGTGAGTGTGGGGGAGGTACGTGAGGCATTACGTAGAGTGAAAGAGGGTAAAGCAGCTGGGAAGGTACCTAGGGATTGGCAGAGAGCATGTATACTTCCTTTATATAAAGGGAAGGGGGATGAAAGATATTGTAAGAATTATAGAAGTAGTAGTTTACTGAGTATACCAGGTAAAGTGTATGGTAGGGTTATTATTGAAAGAATTAGAGGTAAGCCAGAGAGTAGGATTGCAGATGAGCAAGGAGGCTTTAGAGTGGGTAGGGGAAGTATAGATCGTGTTTACATTACAGTGTGACTTTGTAAATGGTCCAAGTCGGGCCGAAACGTCGTCGTAAGCTCCTCCCTTTTATATGTGCGGGTTGTGTGTGTATTGTTCCAGTCACGGTATTGTGCCTTTTTTGTTATTTATTGAAGCATATATGTGAACAGTATTTAGATAAAGGTAGGGAAGTTTTCATTGCATTTATGGATTTAGAAAAGGCATATGATAGAGTGGATAGGGGAGCAATGTGGCAAATGTTGCAAGTGTATGGAATAGGTAGTAAGTTACTGAATTCTGTAAAGAGTTTTTATGAGGATAGCTAGGTTCAGGTTAGGGTGTGTTGGAGAATGGGAGATTACTTTCTGGTAAAAGAAGGTCTTAGACAGGGATGTGTAATGTCACCATGGTTGTTTGATATATTTATAGATGGGGTTGTAAAAGAAGTAAATGCTAGGATGTTGGGGAGAGAGGTGGGATTAAATTATGGGGAATAAAATGCAAAATGGGAGTTGACACAGTTACTTTTTGCTGATGATACTGTGCTTATGGGAGATTCTAAAGAAAAGTTGCAAAGGTTAGTGGACGAGTTTGGGAGGGTGTGTAAAGGTAGAAAGTTGAAAGTGAACATAGATAAGAGTAAGGTGATGAGGGTATCAAACGATTTATATAAAGAAAAATTGGATATCACATTGGAGAGAGGGATTATGGAAGAAGTGAATGTTTTCAGATATTTGGGAGTTGACTTGTCAGCGGATGGGTTTATGAAGGATGAAGTTAACCATAGAATTGATGAAGGAAAAGTGAGTGGTGCGTTGAGGTATCTGTAAGACAAAAAACGTTATCCATGGAGGCAAAGAAGGGAATGTACGAAAGTATAGTGTTGCAGCGAGGAGGTGGCTGGAGGCAGTGGAGATGTCCTGTCTAAGGGCAATGTGTGGTGTAAATCTTATGCAGAAAATTCGGAGTGTGGAAATTAGGAGAAGGTGTGTAATTACTAAAAGTATTTGTCAGAGGGCTGAAGAGGGGTTGTTGAGGTGGTTTGGTCATATAGAGAGAATGGATCAAAGTAGAATGACTTGGAGAGCGTATAAATCTGTAGGGGAAGGAAGGCGGGGTAGGGGTCGTCCTCGAAAAGGTTGGAGGGAGGGTGTAAAGGAGGTTTTGTGGATAAGGGGCTTTGACTTCCAGCAAGCATGTGTGAGCGTGTTATATAGGAGTGAATGGAGACAAATGGTTTTTGGGACTTGACAAGCTGTTGGAGTGTGATCAGGGTAATATTTAGTGAAGGTATTCAGGAAAACTGGTTATTGATTTATCCAGACTTGAGTCCTGGAAATGGGAAGTACAATGCCTGCACTTTAAAGGAGGGGTCTGCGATAGTGACAGTTTGGAGGGACTACAGTGGACCCTCGGAAATCGAACATAATCCATTCCAGGAGCTTGTTCTTAACTCGAAATGTTCAAAAATCGAATCAATATTTCCCATAAGAAATATGGAAATACAATTAATTCGTTCCTGCTGTCAGGAGGCATGACAAAATAGTACTTCACTATGACGCTATTATCAACTCGACAGCTTATTTATCTATCACAATTCATCAAATATGACATAATAAACAATATAAATAACATAAAAACCTGATATACACTCTAGAATGAATAAAATATGTATGTCATTACGAATGTGGTGGCGGGGGAGGACGGTGGTGGCGGGCATTCTTGGACTAGCTATGAAAACATCTTCCCATTCTTTCCTCCTTCAGACGTGTTAGGATAAGAGAAAATGGAGTTTGTAATGCTAACTGCATTAGATCACTTCTTTCCAGTCAGCTTCACGGAGTGAACAGAATTCATTCCTGTCCAGGCTGGCAACAGCAACTGGTTTGTTTAAAAACTCCCGAACCTTCTACACTCTCATTCTCTCAAGTTTATTCATTTAATCTTGTTTAATCACCTCTCACTCTACATTAAGACTGCCTCTTACCACCACTGCCTCCCATCACCACTGCCTCCCATCACCACTGCCTCTCATCACCACTGCCTCATCACCACTGCCTCTCACTACCACTGCCTCTAACACTGCCTCAACCAATGAACAAGCACCACTGCCTCTCATCACCACTGCCTCTCATCACCACTGCCTCTCGCCACCACTGCCTCTCACCACTGCCTCTCGCCACCACTGCCTCTCGCCACCACTGCCTCTCGCCACCACTGCCTCTCGCCACCACTGCCTCTCGCCACCACTGCCTCGCATCACCACTGCCTCTCATCACCACTGCCTCTCACCACCACTGCCTCTCACCACCACTGCTTCTACCACCACTGCCTCTACCACCACTGCCTCTCACCACCACTGCCTCTCACCACCACTGCCTCTCTCCACCACTGCCTCTCACCACCACTGCCTCTCACCACCACTGCCTCTCCCCCACTGCTCACCACCACTGCTCTCACCCCACTGCCTCTCACCACCACTGCCTCAACCAATGAACAAGCTCCAAACACAATTAATTAATTGTGAAATGTTTGGAAGAGCAAGCAGGGTAATGGTTACTGGATGATAAACAAAGCTAGGCTGACTTACGACGCCTGGGCAGACAGGTCTGGTACTCACTTGTTCGATTGGCAGAAATTGTTCGATTACAGAAATAAAACTTGTTCTAAAAAAGTGTTCTATTTCCGATTTGTTCGATTGCTGAGGTGTTCGATTTCCGAGGGTCCACTGTATTCTAAACTGTAGTATCTGAGCGCCTCTGCAAAGACAGTGATTAGTATGTATGAGTGAGGTGAAAGTGTTGAATGATGATGAAAGTATTTTCTTTTTGGGGATTTTCTTTCTTTTTGGGTCACCCTGCCTCGGTGAGAGATGGCCGACTTGTTGAAAAAAAAAATATGACCGGCTTCTAGACAAGTTCTCTTGAGGCCAAACTTCATTGTTTATTGACTGGCCAACCAGATTATTGATGCCAGCAACCTGCAGGCCTGTATGGCCATATACATTAGTCCCCCCACCTTTCCCCTGTATCTGTGGGGGATACATTCCATGACTTATCATGGATACCCGAAACTGCAGGTAGCTAAACTTTATATCGTCA
>WNWK01031011.1:0-23036 GCA_009830355.1 Cherax destructor
GTGTCGTGAGTACGGAGTAAATTCTTAGGTAGTGGTGGTTTTGATAAGGACCTGCCTTGTATGGGCCAGTAGGCCTTCTGCAGTGTTCCTCCATTCTTATGTTCTTATGTTCTTATGTTAACTCGGCTCAAGCGACCACAAGTCAATTACCTTTAGCATTGAATGGATGTATGATAGTAGGGATAATTCAGTAATGGTCCCAGATTTCGCTTAGCAGATTATAATGGACTTAGAGAACACTTATCAACTGTGGACTGGGGTGAAGAAAAGTATCAATATGACAGTTTTCTTAACACTATACAGGCTGCCCAAAGAACATTTATCCCTATAAAAAAATTAGATCAAGTGAAATGACCCAAAATGGATGAATAATGGCTCAAATATCTTTTAGGGGGCAGAAGAAAGGAATTTATAGGCGCATAAAAAGAGATGAGGGTCATCTTATAAATCAGTATACTGACATTAAGAGGGACGTTAAAAGGGAATAAGAAAAGCTAAACGGGACTATGAAATTAAAGTTGCTAGGGATTCAAAACTAACCCAAAAAGTTTTTCAAGGTTTATAGAACAAAAGTTAGGGATAAGATAGGTCCCCTTAAAAATAACTTTGGGCATCTTACTGACAAGGAGAATGATATGTGCTCTATTTTTAATAATTATTTTCTCTCGGTTTTCACACAGGAAGACATTAATAATATCCAGTAATTAATTTTACAGAGGCCCAGAAGAAGATAAATTATGTAATATCACAGTCACTAGCGAAATGATTATGAAACAGCTGGACCGACTGAAACAAAATAAATCGCCGGTCCTGATGAGCTTTTTGCAAGGGTTCTTAAGGAATGCAAATGGAACTCTGTGAACCAATATCTAACATTTTTAATTTATCTCTTCAAACGGGTTTAGTGTCTGATATGTGGAAGATGGCTAATGTAATTCCTATTTTTAAAGCAGGGGACAAGTCACTACCGTCAAACTACCGCCCAATAAGCCTGACCTCAATTGTAGACAAATTACTAGAGTAATTATAGCTGATATTATTAGAAGCCATCTAGATAACCATAATTTGATTAATGATACCCAGCATGGATTCAGAGGGCCGTTCCTGCCTATCTAATTTATTAACCTTCTTCAGTAAAGCTTTTGGGCTGTTGATCACGATAAAGAATTCGATATTGTTTATTTAGACTTTAGTAAGGCTTTTGATAGAGTACCGCACCAGAAACTGTTAAAGAAAGTGGCAGCTCATGGCATTGGGGGAAAAGTGCTGTCATGGATCGAGTCATGGCTCACCAATAGGAAGCAGAGAGTGTGCATAAATGGGGTTAAATCCGAATGGGGACTTGTAACAAGTGGTGTTCCACAGGATCAGTCTTAGGCCCATTGTTATTTATAATATATATCAATGACCTTGATGAGGGAATTACTAGTGATATGAGCAAATTCGCCGACGACACGAAGATAGGTAGGATAATTGATTCAAACATAGATGTCATAGAACTTCAGGAAGATTTAGACAAACTTAATTCGTGGTCAGAAAAGTGGCAGATGCAGTTCAATGTAGATAAATGCAAGGTTCTGAAGCTCAGGAGTGTCCATAACCCAAGCACTTATAAGTTAAATAACGTAGAACTTAGCCATACAGATTGCGAGAAGGACTTGGGGGTGATGGTAAGCAGCAACCTTAAACCAAGACAGCAATGCCTAAGCGTACGTAATAAGGCAAATAGATTACTGGGATTTATATCAAGAAGTGTTAGCAACAGAAGTCCAGAGGTTATATTACAGCTTTATACATCATTAGTAAGGCCTCACCTAGATTACGCAGCTCAGTTCTGGTCTCCATATTACAGAATGGACATAAATTCGTTAGAAAACATTCAGCGTAGAATGACTAAATTAATACATAGCATTAGAAATCTTCCTTACGAAGAAAGATTGAAGACCCTAAAATTACATTCACTTGTAAGACGTAGAATGAGGGAGACATGATCGAGGTATACAAGTGGAAAATGGGTATTAACAAAGGGGATATAAATAAGGTCTTGAGGATATCTCTCAAGAGAACCCGCAATAATGGATTCAAGTTAGATAAGTTTAGATTTAGAAAGGATATAGGAAAGTATTGGTTTGGAAATAGGGTAGTTGATGAGTGGAACAGTCTGCCTAGTAGGGTTATTGAAGCTAGGACCTTGGGTAGTTTCAAATTTAGGTTGGATAAATTCATGAGTGAGAGGGTTGGATTTGAGTGGGACTCGCGCATGAGTGGGTAGAATTGTCAAAGCTATTTCTTGGGTAGCATTGAAAATTGGGTTGAGCAAATATTCTGTTAGTGGGACGGATTGTGAAGGACCTGCCTAGTATGGGCCAACAGGCCTGCTGCAGTGTTCCTCCTTTCTTATGTTCTTATGTAAATGATTTTTGAAATTATTGCATACATAAATTTTCGCTTGCCTTATTCAAGCGTTGCTATTTAGGCCAAAATAGCAAGTTTTACCTATTCGGCACGACATATATATATATATATATATATATATATATACATTTATATATATATATATATATATATATATATATATATATATATATATATATATATATATACAGTGGTACCCGGTTTACGATATTTTTCATTCCCGAATGCTGTTCAAGTGCCATTACCAAACGAATTTATCTCCTTAAGAAAAGTTGTAAAATAGACTAGTCCTTTTAGACCCCCAAAATTACACTTACAAAAGCATTTAAAAAAATAAACTTACATAAAAGGGTGAGTTTGGGGACCATCGTAAACCGGGGTACCACTGTATATATATATATCAATGCGCCGCAGAAACAAATGGGTATATACAGAGAAAGATTGCAGTCAGCAGGATTCGAAGCCATATCAGGAGGCTGACAAGGCTCCCAATTGACACTCTAGACCACTCAGCCACCAATGTCGCAAAAACTGGGGAGCCTTGTTTACAAGCCATATTTCTCCCAGCCCTGGCTCAGCAGTAGGCCTCAAGCATGGTTTCAAGCTATTTCATTATCCTCCTGTATGTTCTCACCTCACAAGCGATTTTAATATCATTGCACAACGCACAAACAAACGGGTATATACAGAGAAAGATTGCAGTCAGCAGGATTCTAAGACACGTCAGGGAAGGCTGACATGGTTCCCAAGTGACACTCTAGACCAGGATCTCCAAACGGCGGCCCGCCACATGCAGTCCGCCGGAAGATTTTGTGTCGGTGCAACCAAAGTTGCTTTCCCAACAAGGTTTCGTCATCTGCCGTATTTCTTCTCGATTTCTTCTGTTCTTCCCATTTTTTCTTTCCTCATGAGAGGCGACTTTTGTATCCTGACTTCAACTACTCGTGGCCTGCAGTTCATTTAAGTATTAGTGTTCCTTATATGTTGGGATTTTCTTGTGTGCTTGAAGGTTCCAAGTGGACTTCCTTACTGTGGTAAGTGTTGTCTTATGCCTTGACCTTCGGCTTTTACCTATCGTTTTACTTTTTTTTGTTTTCTCACAGTCATCTGTTCCGACTTGGGTCCTGTGGAGATAGAGCTTGAGATTATTTTAAGAACTGTCACGTCTATAGTCGAGACAGGTCTTAGAATATTTTTGAAGGGAGTGTAAACATAGCGTGAACTAGATGGGTCTCTACGGAGCTAGCTAGTAAGACTTTACCGAGGCGTCTTAATCTTCATTTAACTCATCAATGACCATGGTCTGTAAGTGAACTGCCTCTAACTTGGTGGTGTCTGAATCACCTTGTTTTCTCCACCTCCTGGTCAACCTTAACCACCTCATCAACTGACCTGTCTGTCAGGTCGGAACACTCTTCAAATTCCAACTACATTTATAACCGAGAATAACCAAATAAAGTTAAACACTGTAACTTATGTCTGATCAGAAGAAATGTTCTTCATTTATTTCACAGAAACCAGTTTCAGTAACAAAATTAACACATGATAACTTACATATCTTAAAAACAAGAGACTTCTTCCATGGAGGAAAAAAAACAGCAGTACTAAAAGTATAAAACTAAAACCAAGACACAGTTTTTTTTCAGTATTGCGCAGAATCCAGCAAAATTTGTGTCTACACAGCCTAAACCCATGAAAACTTTCTACCATTTCATACGAAGCATCAGCTGTTAAAATATGGTGCTATTCACAATGATAATATTTTAATAAGTTGAAATCGCTAAACCCGTAGGTCACAAACAGCCTGTGTAGTAGGGATCATTAAAATTCAAACCAAGCAAAGGAAAGATAAGTCCAGTTCCTTGGATCAAAAAAAACCTCACCACTATCAGTGCAAAATAATGCAATAATGTGAAATAATACTATATAATTACGATAATAATAGTGACAAGACGACACCTACACACTCCATCAAGTAAACAAGTTATCACATGGAGACAAAACTTGTGAATGTTTTGTGTACACAGTTGTGTATGAGCAGTGAAGGCAGGGCACTGTGTAACACTGTACACAGCAGTGAAGGCAGGGCACTGTGTAACACTGTACACAGCAGTGAAGGCAGGGCACTGTGTAACACTGTACACAGCAGTGAAGGCAGGGCACTGTGTAACACTGTACACAGCAGTGAAGGCAGGACAGTGTGTAATACTGTACACAGCAGTGAAGGCAGGGCACTGTGTAACACTGTACACAGCAGTGAAGGCAGGACAGTGTGTAATACTGTACACAGCAGTGAAGGCAGGACAGTGTGTAATACTGTACACAGCAGTGAAGGTAAGGCACTGTGTAACACTGTACACAGCAGTGAAGGCAGGGCACTGTGTAACACTGTACACAGCAGTGAAGGCAGGGCACTGTGTAATACTGTACACAGCAGTGAAGGCAGGGCACTGTGTAATACTGTACACAGCAGTGAAGGTAAGGCACTGTGTAACACTGTACACAGCAGTGAAGGCAGGGCACTGTGTAACACTGTACACAGCAGTGAAGGCAGGGCATGTGTAACACTGTCTCAGCAGTGAATGCAAGGCACTGTGTAACACTGTACACAGCAGTGAGGCAAGGCACTGTGTAACACTGTACACAGCAGTGAAAGCATGGCACTGTGTAACACTACACAGCAGTGAGGCAGGGCACTGTGTAACACTGATATATATATATATATATATATATATATATATATATATATATATATATATATATATATATATATATATATATATATATATATATATATATATGTGTGTGTGTGTGTGTATGTATGTCATGCCTAATAGGTAAAACTGGTCAATTAGCAAGAACTCATTTAAAATTAAGTCCTTTCTAAAAATTTCTCTTATACGTTTAAAGATATATTTTTTCATTTATGTTAATGTAAAATTTATAATTTTGTACCAAGAGAAACTTTGAAAACTTACCTAACCTTATTATAACAAGCGCAATTTAATTTAGCTAAACCCAACTAAATATATTTTAGATACGTTTACAATAATTTAATAATAAACAAACACAATGAAATATATTTTTTTTCGTTATGTTCAGAATGATTTTGGCGAAATTATTGCATACACAAATTTTCGCTTGTCTAATATGGCAAGAAGAGCGTTGCTATTTAAGCCAAAATCGCAAGTTTTACCTAACCGGCACGACACACATATATATATATATATATATATATATATATATATATATATATATATATATATATATATATATATATATATATATATATATTCGTGCCGAATAGGTAAAACTTGCGATTTTGCTTATTTAAACCAAAATCGCCGAATAAGGCGAAGCGAAAATTTGTATATGCAATAATTATTGTAAGCTTATCTAAAATATATTTAATTGGATTAGGCTAAATTAAATTGCGCTTGATGTAATAAGTTTAGGTAAATTTTCTAAGGTTCTTTTGAATTTCTAAGTTTAAAAAGGAAACTGATCCTCTTTGTAACTTTTTGGATTCATAACACCAAATCAATTGCGTATGCCAAACAGGATGTTTATTCCCCGTGTTTCAATAATGAAATCCTTTACAATTCCTCATAGACTCCCACTCCAGAAATACATTAACACCCATACACACCCAGACACATTCACAGACATCATTATTGTAATAAACTGTTAAGTCCTGACTCTATGTGCAAATTTTCATTGCAGTGGTATTCAGAGAGGAAAATATGGAAATAACAAGTCGGCATTAATTCTCGACCCGAGAATAACTCTGGGGCTCCAAGATTCCATATAAGCTTGTTGACCAGCGTCACAGCTCTATTTGCAACACAAGTAGTTTTTCTTTTTTGCTTTTTTTTAACTTTTTAACTTTTCTAACTGCGTCACGTGACGGCTGAGAAGCGAGTTGACATGGATGATAAGATCTGTTCAACTCTATTGAGCTCACGTACGTAGTTATGGCTCTCCATGTGAGCCTATTTGGATATTGTTTACGCTCGGGATGTCTGGTGCTTGTTCTTACTGAGAAGTGCTTGTGTAACTGTGCCTTTGGATGTTAAGATTCAGCTCCTATTCCCTGCTTTTAGTTTTTAATCGATTGGCATATTTGCTTCCTAGGCTCTGGTACCTTTTATCTTAAAATACGAGCTACAACATTTTTTCACCTTGATTATTTGACTCTTTCATGAATTTTACAGAAGTCTTTCCGAATGAGTTTGTGGCTCATCTGTGGGATCACCTTCCATCTGTGATCTGTGCTCCTCCTATGTCTTTGTTCAATTTACTCATAACCTAAGTAACCCTTCGGTTATCTTATCAGATTTACTTCTATTACTTGTCCTTATGACTCATGAACCTAACCCACAGGACTGGTGTATTTTCAAACCAATGGACATTATTGTAATTTCCGTCCAGCATGAAGCCAATACAAAACTAACTGCAGGTTGTACACTGTTGGTACATACTCCAGAATTGGACAGCTGAATTTTGTTATATGTACTTCACTTAAAATCATCACTCTACGGCAAAAAAAAAAAAAAAACTTCTAAAGGTAACTCAAAGAAGTCTAGCCAAATATTCTTTCTTACCTAATTATCTTTGTCAACCCACATCATTTGTCACTGTACTATCCTTCCCCAGTACCTCTTCTCCATCTTTGCCATCCTTATGACCAAGCAATAAAAAGAATCTGCATATATAAAAGCCTTTAATGCACATTTTGATGATGATCTGCGCCTCTAGAGAGAGGTTTGGTCAGATATCTGCAACCAGAATCAATTGCATGTCTCATACCTTGAGTTGCTTTCCCTTTCCGTTTGCACTAAGTCACCAGTCATCCTCCTACAGCCCTCATTACAATTAGTTATTTGGTTCAGTTGGCTGCACAGAAGAGCAGACGAATTATGGCTGATGGAATCAAGTGTTAACTTCTCGACGTAGTAAACACTTTTTATGAATGATTACTTGCATTCTCACAATTATTGTTGTAACAAAGGCGATGATTGTTAGAATAGTCGTCAATTTCTGTATCTAATATTAATCCACTTTGTTGTAGTTAAGGACCAGAGAGTATGTATGTAAGAGCCAGAAAGTATGTTATTTCTGATGATTTCTAGCCAGGAAGAACTAGGAACTATAACTCTGGCTTCATACCATTTTGCAGAGTTGGAAAGAAATATTCTAGAATTGGCTATTAAAAAACATGATAACCTTCCACTATATAATAATAGCTTACGAGTGTTCAGGCCTGACTCTTTTGTAAATGAAGCCATTGTGCATAACCTCAAGTCGAATTCTTATGCTAATTCTCTGGACTATCTTAATGTCAAATCTATGCTACAAAGTGAGGTTAGCTTAAACACGAAATACTCGAGTCTTTTGGTTTTGCTTTCCTACTTTCTCTTTTGTTAGACCAGCGTCTGTAAAAGAGTTATGTTGGGTTTGTTTTATAAACGTTTATTGAGATACAGAAGCTAAAGCTGGATGCTCCTTCGTTTTTTGGACCCTTGTGTGTTTTTATGCGAACCTACCAACCATCCATTCTCTTAAATTAACGGCTATTTTCTGGTTAGATATTAATTGTGGAGAAATATCAATTCATTATTTTTGCCCATTTGCTTACATTAAACTAATTAATGACTTGTTAATTGGATAGTGATAGTAAACAATTACTAAGTCTTTCCACAATAAATTATAGGATAACATTCTCATCAATTAGAAGGAAATATTTTATTATGAAAATATCTGCCAAGCTCCGGTGAAGTATATTTGATTTAGGTATCTAGTTCAGTAGGAAAATTACGAAAACATATTGTCCCAAACATAACAAATCAGAATTTGAGTTCCTTTATAATGAAGTTTATGGAAGTCTGACATAATTTTCATAATAATTGGCATGTCACTAACGATATGTTCTCCTGGTCATTACTATATAATCAATGCTCATGGACTGGGCTGTCTGTTCCAACTAGTTCTTAATATACTTCCTTCAACTTCTGGCACCTGCCACTAGACTGTCAAGTGCTTCCTGCCGCTCCATTAAGGCTTTCTTCTTGTAGCAGATACATCCATGGATGCACCTGCCCGGATTATCTATTCTTCTGCAACATTACAAGTGTCTCAATAAGTGATGGCTGCAACACGAAAGGCCTAGAACTATCATTCAACTCCCCTCTGTGTTTTTTGGCATGTATATATATATATATATATATATATATATATATATATATATAAGTAAAAATGATTTATATAGATACATATTATATATAAAAGATTAGGAGATACATGTTGATATATAAGGTTCGTGAGTTTGAGATACATGTCTAGCACATATTGTTACATGTTTGTCACTGATTATAATGCGAAAATCTCATCCAGCTTCTCAGAGCTGAGGCACGTGCCCAAAATACAGCATGCATTACCCCTCTGAACAGCAGCGCTGAGTCGCTGGAACAGAAAACTAGCTGCCCTGGGATCCCTAGTTACCCTGTTGAGTCTTTTGCTCCAGCTCCTTGAGGAACTTAGATGCACTCATTTCCCATGAGCCAAGGGTCTCCGAGCCTATGGGAACAAGAATATAATGATGGGCAAGTTCTACATATTTTCTTGACTTTTGGGACTCCCTGAAGGTGGCAGCTGCCCCTTCTTCCTCCCTGGTGTATTGGAGATAGGTATCAGCCAAGGTAGATGCACATGTGTAGGCCCACACCACCAGCTTGCCGTCTGTCCAGGCTTGAAGGGTGATACCATCTGGACGCTTTTGGCTGCCATCATATCTGCATAGTTGGGGTGGCTCCCTTACTGCTGGGCATCCGGCTGTTGTGAGGCTCCTCTTGATAATGTTATTAACCTCTTCATGTCTTGCAATCTTTCACACGGATTTTCGACACACAAGACCATGGTACCCAAATCAGTCTGCTGCTTCACTGCCACAAATACACCTGTTGAATGTGTTTTACATGTTCTTGATAATAGGTTTTTAGTAAACCGGAAGCACGTCCGTGAAAATACTGAGTCACGTACCAATATTGTGTTACAGTGCCAACACTGTTTCATTTTCATTACTGCATTAGTGTCAATACTATGTCACTGTCAATACTGCGTCACATTGCGAGTGAATGTCACAGTGTAGGTATCGACTCACTGTGTCATTGGTACGTCACAGTGTTAGTACTGTATCGCACTGCCAATACTGTTTCATAGTGTCAGTACTGCGTCACAGTCCTGCGTCAGTACCACATCAGAGCGCACGTACTATATCACAGTGTCAGTACTGTGTGTCAGTACTTCATCACAGTATAGTGCCAATATTGCACAATAGTACAGTGCCATTACTGCCTCACAGTATAGTGGCAATTTGTCTTATAGTGTCAGTACTGTGTTAGTGTCAATACTGCACCAAAGAGGGAATACTGTGTCACAATGGGAATATTTTATGACAGTGCCACAGTACTGCCAATTATAAGAAAGAAGAGACTGAACTTAGAAATGCAAATGAGCCACAGGGGTGTAAGGAAATAATTCTTCAGGCGTGAACAAGTGGAATGAGTTAGACAAGGAATTGGTGAAGGCGAGGCCCATACACAGCTTCAGGAGAAGTAATGAAAGTCCAAACAAATGATGACGGAAATAAGTCTACATGGTGACAATATTGCGCCACTGTCAGTGCAATAACAAAACTTTTGAAAATATATTTTCCTGTCAAAGTAACGAACTGCAAAAATGAAATATAACAGTTGACCTATATAACCGTGGTGACAAGATCAAGGTTGTCGTCTCTCCTATAATTAGCCAGAGGTCGTCCTGATCTTAGGCGTCGTAAGACCAATTGTCTATGCAGATTTAATAATACCTTCAATTAAGTTATGGGATGCATCCTGTACATGACAGTGACGAGGGTATGAGTATCGAGGTCAAGGAGTGCGAAGAGAAAGGAAGAGACGACAGAAGAAACAAGGTGATGATCAGGGACGAAGGTAAGTAAACGAAAAAACAAGACATAAGACGGTGCAACAAATTGAAGCAATAGTTTACAAATTGGAATCTGTTTACATAATTCTTCAAAAATCTATTCTTCTTAACCTACTTTCTCTCATCAACCGATGTTGACTATGTTTGGATCAGTTGTATCATGTACTTGTAGAGATAAATTATTATTATTATTATTATTATTATTATTATTATTATTATTATTATTATTACTGGGATATTATAGTACACTGGTGTAGGTGGATTTGCCATCACTGAATCTCGTATAGAAGTTAAAGGAATATACGAAATACCTCTAATAAACCAATTCACAAAATAAAACTTCATTGAATTCATGTCCAGATCAGACGAGCGGTTTATGGATTTGTCATCTCTTATGGTAGAGGCAGATTTGAAAATAATTAAATCTGATAGTAGGGAATTTAAGGACTCCTATAAAGCCATATTCGTTAATGGATTGTTTCAGACACTGTTTAGATTGGTGGTTTTTATACATAATATAACAGTTGACAGGAGTCAACTCCATTATCTCCTACGATATTTATGTTAGATTCCTCAAAACCGTATCTCCTCCAAATTGGGTACAAGTACATTTGTTCAAGTAGTACACGTTAATGCATCCACGAACGAGTGGTTTTAAGCAAATAGCAATACTGCTCTTATTGATGACAAACTCAGTAATAATCAAGGAGTCAATCTCAGTGTCATAGATTAACTTTAGTGCCATTAGGATGGCAAACAATTCAGTATTGAAGTAAATTGAATTCTTTAAATAAAAAAAATATATACAAGTTAGGATGAAAATAAATTATGCAAGATCAATGTTACTAATGACATGGTTCATAGAGATTTTAACTACATAAGTCCTGAAGAACTGTAGAGCTCAATCAAACTGAATGCGGAAAAATATTTAGGAGTTTAGGTCATCAGTAATTAAAATCCAAGACAACGGTGCATAAGTGTTCGTAATAAAGCCAATAGAATTTTTGTCTCAAGGAGCGTAAATGTAGCCCAGTCAATTTAGCTCATTTGTTCATCAAAATGGACAAAAATTGAAAAATAATTTATTTTGCTTCATAGCAGTTCTACCAGAGTCTCTATAAGTGCTCAAGAATCCTTATATGGACAATATGCCTAATTTGTATAAATCCAGTATGGGGGGCCAAAAATCATGAATCTGCAACGAAAAAATCATAGTATTCTTTAAATTAAATTTGTTTTATTTAAAAAAAAAAAGTCCTATGCATTTCTCGTAGACTGAGGCTAAATAAAGACAGGAAAGTATAAAAAAATAATACGAACACAAAACTCTTAATTTTGGTTTAATATTATGTCTGTTTAGATTACATATTTGGTGCTCAAATTTATCCTTAATAAACCAGAACTAAAATTTGAGTAAAATGTTTGTTACTTTTTCTGAAACTCTAATTTAAGTGGTGAAAAATGTTTTCGGCGAAAATTAGTGTTTGGGCCTCTTGTTACTTTAGCAACATTATCATAGTTGTACACATTTTACATGGCTTTGCTTAAGCTAACATTTACTTTTTATGTTTATTTACAAGATAAATGCACCATTATTACGTAATTTCTGAATAAATCATGTCCGGGAAAGAAAGGCAATGTGTAATAACACTATGAGTGAGATACTAAGGTCCCAGTACGACTCAGTGTTCAGCGAGTCGTTAACCAGACTAAGAGTCGACAATCTAAATTTTTTTTTTTATAATCTAGACTTAAAATTTGGTCATTTAAAAAATCTCTGATATTATCCTAACACCACAAGACTTCGAAAAGGCAATTAATGACATGCCCATGCACGTTGCCCCAGGCCCAGACTCGTGAAACTCCGTGTTCATCAAGAACTGCAAGAAGCCTCTGTCGCATTCTATTTAGAGGGAGCATGGACACAGGGGCCATCCCACACTCACTAAAAACAACAGACATAGACCCACTCCACAAAGGTGGCAGTAAAGCAATTGCAAAGAACTACAGATCTTTGAAAGGGTTCTAAGAAGCAAGATCGCCAACCACCTAAAACCCATCAATATAATAATAATATAATACATATTTATTTTTACAAGTACATGTACAAGGTATACAGGCCTAGCTGACATAAATGACATACTACTTTATTGAAAGCAGAGGATTTCGAGCAAATTAGGTCAGCTTTGTCCCGGGATGCGACCCACATCAGTCGACTAACACCTAGGTACCCATTTTATACTGATTGGTGAACAGAGAAAACAGGTGTAAGTAAACACGTCCAATGTTTCAACCCTCGCCGGGAATCGAACCCGGACACTCACCGTGTGAAGCGAGAGCTTTTGCAAACAGGCCACGGACCACCAATTACACAACCCAGGGCAGCACGGGCTTAGAGCAGGTCGTTCCTGCCTGTCCCAGCTACTGGACCATTATGGCAAGGTCCTAGATGCTATAGATGATAAACAAAATGCAGATGTAAGTATACACAGACTTAGCGAAAGCCTTCGACAAGTGCGACCACGGTGTAATAGCGCACAAAATGCGTGATAAAGGAATAACAGGAAAAGTTGGTAGATGGATCTATAACTTCCTAATAAATAGAGCACAAAGAGTAATAGGAAACAGAGTAAAGTCTGAGGCGGCTACAGTAAAAGCTCTGTTCCACAAGGCACAGTACTCGCTCCCATCCTGTTTCTCATCCTCATATCTGACATAGAGATGTAAGCCACAGCTCCATGTCTTTCTTTGTGGATGATACCCGAATTGTCATGACAGTGTCCTCCATCGAAGACACTGCAAGACTCCAAGCGGACATCATCCAAATCTTTAAATGGGCCGCAGAAAACAATAAGAGATCAATGAAGAGAAATTTCAACTACTCAAGTATGGAAAACTTGAGGAAATTAAAACTGTTTCAGGGTATAAAACAAATTCTAACCACACAATAGAGCGTAAAGCAATGTGAAGGACCAGGGAGTGATAATGTCAGAGGATCTCACCTTCAAAGACTACAACAATGTATCTACCTCATCTGCTAGAAAAATGATAGGATGGATAATGAGAACCTTCAAACTAGGGACACGAAGCCCATGATGATTCTCTTCAAATCGCTTGTTCTCCCTAGGCTGGAATACTGATGTACACTAACTGCCCCCTTCAAGGCGAAATTGCTGACCTGAAGAATGCACAGATAACTTTCACGGCACACATAGTACGTCAAAGCACAGCTGAACTCCCTTGATTTGTATTTCCTGGAAAGCAGGCCAGAAATATACTTGATAATATACACTTGGAAATCCTAGTGGGATTAGCACCAACCTTGCACACTAAAGCAAAAGACTCGGCAGGAGACGCAATATTTCCCCAATGAAAGGTAGGGGTACCACGAGTTCACTAAAAGACAAAATAAGTGTCAAGGGCCCAAGACTGCTCAACTGCCTCCCAGCATACATAAGGGGATTACAAATGGATTCTTGGCTGTCTTCAAGAAGGAGCTGGACAGGCGCAAAAGTCAGTACCTGATCAGCCGGGCTGTGGTTCGAACAGCCTAGTTGATCAGGCCTGGTCTCAGACCGGGCCGTGGGGGCGTTGACCCCCGAAATTCTCTCTAGGTATACTCCAGGTATTAAATTTTATATTTTCATGGTTACCAGTAATCCTTCGCATGATGATCAAACTAATGCAATGTGACCAATCCAATGATCACTATCTTGAACATTGTGTTGAGCTGTCCACTTATTGGAGAATACACACACAGAATAACAACTTATGTGGCAAGTCAAGGTATCTTATTAATGAAAATAAGATACCAGAAATATTAAGCAAATTTTCTAAATGTGCTTGTAACAGATAAGTGAACTGTAGATATAGATCCAGATGCACTCCTGTTAACCCTTTTGGGGCCTAGTTCCTAGGACTTTTGTGTATCCATATGCTCTTGCGCTACCCTCCACGGGATGGATATAGGTTGTACAATAAATTAACCGCTTTGGCGACAAAATCTTATGAAAGCATTTTGACGTGTTGTACATGTGATAAGTCGACTGCTGATGGACAACAGACTGGTTTTGAAGCTGAAATATTGTGATGGTGTTATTAGAGCCAGATAGCAATGTGAATACAATTTTAGAACAGTTCCAGGGTAGTGTGTTCATGTATAGTGTCACCGTGAATATTGCCAACACCAGAATATTGTGGTATATATCTCAGAAACAGACATATACTGAGCTACCCTTCTATCCTTTTAAGATGTATTTAATTTTCAAGAATATTGTTTTATGAGCAAACAGCTAAACGTGATAAGAAGAAAAGAGAACTTGATATATACTCTGTAAAGACTTCCAAGACAGTGCTGGAACAGTGTCGTCTTTGGAACGACCAGTGGTCTGAAGCTGTGTCATCGAGCTTATATCAATGATACCTTCATGTGGCTGATGCAGTATATCATTAGCAGTTTAGCATCAAAGTTTGTAGGAGTGTTGCAGAGATCGTTGCAAGTCGGATAGCGGGGCGCCCGTCTGAGAGGAAGATCGCTGAAGCCTTTCATGAACTTGTTAAATACTTAGAAGAACATGACGAGGATCAGACAACTGTAAATCAGCTGGTACAGAAGATAGAAGAATATCTTGAAGATACAAGTCTAGAGCCACATGGAACTCAAGAAATGAAAAAGAAGTTTGAGTAGAATTTCGGTGACAGTATCATGACTTTTATTATTTGAAATAATTTGTGATTACATTAAGGTAAACTGCGGATTCCATCTTGCATTCTTTCCACCAACGGTCAAATTGTAAGGTACCTGAAGATGAAAAAAAATGATTTATAATGGTAACGGCTGCCCTGTTCAGTGTCAGTGACGTCAAGTCCCTGAAAGGATCACAAACGTTTATCCTCCGAACTGACAACATTGAATCAAGCCTTGTGTACCTTCCACTGACATTACGAATTATCTTGAAAAAATAAGTTGACTGTGAAGAAATCATATCTGAAAGTGGCATCAACTGGGCAAGCTATAACACAGGCAGCTTGATCTTACACTCATGTGCACCACCACTCTCCATGAGCATGGATTTTCCTGTTCTTACAGAGATAGGGAGGTATGAGCGAAATGCTGCTATTACCATTACAACTGGATACGTCAGTGAACAGCATCATATTCAGCTGAGTGCAGATAAGACCACAATGTAGCAACTCTTGAAGGATGAGGGACAGTCCACGGAATGGGTATCATAGCTTCAATAACATCAGGGATGAAAACTTCACGGAGGCCAATTTATGAAGTACGTACACACAACCCGCACATAGAAGAGAGGAGCTTACGACGACGTTTCGGTTAGTGTGACTTTGTAAATGGTCCAAGTCGGACCGAAACGTCGTCGTAAGCTTCTCTCTTCTATGTGTGGGTTGTGTATGTATTGTTCCAGTCACGTACATGTGTTAGCTGAGGTCATTGCAGAATTGAGGTCAGATTAATATTCACTATTTCAATATGTTAGCAAATGCTCCCCAGGACATTCTGCTAATTCATTTTCCTCATCCAGCTTAAGCATGTAGCTAATAAGAAGACTGTCCTGGAGATTGTCAAGTTTGTTTCATCTGCATGAACCCGAATTAAGACTGACTTAGACCCAAATATGTCATACCAAGCAACATAAAGTTATTACAGTTCTAATGTTCAACAAACCCCTCCAAGACACTAAATATAATCCAATCTCAACTAGAAAACAGCGATGTCAGGAACATTGTGGTGCGTCTTGGAGGATTTCACACGGTGATGAATTGTATTGGTAGCACTGGATATCTAATGGCACGCTCGGGGTCTATAAGAATTCCTGGAGGTAGCTTATGCCAAGAATACTGTGCCCTACGTGATGACTGGGGAGGCTCTCCCACGAGCAGTCAGAGGACATTTCTTGATTGACGCTTCATTCAACACTATGCAGCTGACAGATATCCTTGAGATACCAGTTCGCACAGTGCATGATATGGACAATAGTGGAAAATAAATGGAAGCTGGTGATCTGCAGCCTAAAAATAAATCATTACAGCAGAGGGCAGAGTCAGTAAATAAATGTTAAAGTAATGTCTGCAGCAATATCTTTTCAAGATTGTCTCAGCCGAAGTGTTAGGAGACCTCAGCAGCTGTTCCAGGAGAAGAACGTTTACATCTATGACAGCAATGGTCCAAACGTTGCACTTGCCACAAGTACAGTTTACCCTGCACATCTCTCTTTCGGCCTCTAGTTGCACCAATTCACAGCTGATAGATTTTGATGATTACGCTTGGTCAACCCCAGCTGCTGCACCTCATACCTCTGCTTTAATCAAGCTAAGGGACTGATCACATAAAAAATGCCTCTCCATTTCTTTTGTCTTCGAAGTTATAATCGTCTGTATTCTATTGAAGAAACCTGTTGTGCAGGCGAAACGTATGACAATAAAAATACCTACTAACTCATCAGCTTCTTGGTCTTGTAAATCATTTATAACATAAGACTCTCTCAGTCATATGTTAAATCTTACAGATACCTTGGTGTAGACGTACCCTTCAATAAATCCACCATACCAAAACTAAATAAGAAATGCAAAGATAAGCTGATGTTTGAATAGCGAGAATGATGTACATAGCCTGTGTTAGGTCCTTAATTGATTATGCTGCTCCCATGTTGATATTAGCTATGGAAAGTTCTCTCTGACCCTTGGACTTAAGGAAGGGATTATTAGTGATGAGGTTCTAGGGAGGGGCTTGCAGGTATGTGATATTAAATGAACATATCTTCCATGGAGGGATGAAATACTCTTGTTGTCTACAGTGATACACAGTTCGTGAAACTTATAAATCTTAACATAATTGCATGTTTTCACAACACATTTGCATCTATGTGTATTTACTTCTAGATATATAGTAAGAATCATGATGACAGTGTCTGGTTCATTTCTTAACATTCTAATGCCAAGTACAGTGATAATCTCAATAATCCTACTACTGATTCTAAAGACACCAACCTCCTTCCTCATATTAAGAACCTTAGTAGATTTAGGACAGCTAAGAATAATTCGGAGGGCTTCATTTTGCAGCATTTAATCACTTGTAACACCAACTGCTCAAGAAGAAATTTCTCGCCTAACAGCTAGAAATAGTTCAGTGTGGGAGACACTGTTGTGGAAAGTACAGTGGGAAAGTTTGAAGTGCTTAATGTAAATAATAATGTGGGACCTTTACATTACCTCAACAACACAGCAAGGATGTCAACATACAAGAACAGTAAAGTAATGCAGAAAAACGGTACGGCAACACGCAAGAACAGTACAGTAACTTACAATACAGTAACATAGAATAAAATTACTACTGAAACATCAGCCTGCATACTAACACATAAATATTAGTGTTTGTCTATTGCCTGTTGATTATACTAACCAATGAATATGTCAAAATTGTGATTGATTGACTGACGGAAAAACAAAATATAAGTAATGTAGAACTGGCTAGAAAAGTACCTCATAATAACAGAACACAAAACAGTACAGTACAGTAACACAAAAGAACAATAAGAACAAAACTGTAACACACAAGAAAAGTACAATAACATACAGCAGAACAGTACAGCAGTAAACAAGTACCACACAAGAACAGAGCAAGATAATAAATAAAACAGCAGTATTGAAGACATTAAGACAGAATTGTACTGGACAGGTTGTAACATCCACACCAGTAATCCCTTTTGTCGAGAGGTTGACTCTCCCAGTTTGTAGATCTTATTTTCTTTCCAAAGATTTTTGTTGTTGTGTTTGTGAATATTTTTCTCAATACAGTGAAGTTGAGAGAAGTGAAGACATGAAAAATTAAAAAGTGAGCGAGAGACTAATTATGTAATAATTCATAAGAGTGTTTTCTTGCTATATCAGGTAAAAGATTCTCTCAGTTGTTACTTCCTTATATCTTCACATTTATCATTAAGGACATCTAAAAAATACTATGTAACAGCATTCTACTTCCCGATTATTCAGAGTACTATTAAAATATATAATATAATTTAAATACAAACTGGAAATCACATATCACTAAAAACACTGCAAAATCTCAGTCATCACTTTAAATCACAAATCATTACTGCAAGTCACAAATCATCACCGCAAATCAGAGATCATAACTATACATCA
This sequence comes from Cherax destructor, assembly GCA_009830355.1. NCBI lineage: Eukaryota > Metazoa > Arthropoda > Malacostraca > Decapoda > Parastacidae > Cherax > Cherax destructor. Next base: position 18,565 of record WNWK01031011.1, read on the forward strand.
CAAATCATCACTACCCCTAACTTTATTATCAAGTATGAGGTCATTTATCTCGAATTTTTAATAGTCTGGGGGACCAGCAGGTCCCTCAGACTTACACTCTAATATACTATAGACCAGATACACTCATAAGGAGAGGTGTGGTCTCATGACGTCTGTGTGAGAAAGTACACATATGTGCATGAGAATGTTTGCACACATGAGCGTGACATAGGGGTTGGATATTAAGTATTGTACTTGTGCTGAGGAAATTGTGTTTATATATATTCTAGAGGCCTGGTCTCAGACGGGAACTAGGGGGCGTTGACCCCCGAAACCCTCTCCAGTATACTAGTATACTCTTCGGAGTGGGACGAGAGAATTGTGTGTGTGTGTGTGTGTGTGTGTGTGTGTGTGTGTGTGTGTGTGTGTGTGTGTGTGTACTTGCGTACTTGCGTGTTTACTTGTCGACGTTTCAGTGACTTGCATATATATGAAAAGACGAAATGCAATTAAAAAAGACACTGATAACTTTTTTGTAGCAGATTTCTTGGTGGGAAGACAGATACAATTCAGATACAATTACAAAATATTGTTTAATTAAAATAAAATATTAGTGTGTGTCTATTGCCTGCTGATTATACCAAACAATGAATATGTCAAAATTGTGATTGATCGAGTGATGGAAAAGACAAAATATAAGTAATAATAACTGGCTAGGTTTAGAAAGAGGAAGGGTATGTGTGCAGCAACATAATTTTGCAAACTTTCAATAAACAGAAAAAGCGAATTGTTACAAAAGAAATCGCGTTTGTAGCCAGAGTTGCTAACATAAAAGTGAATAAAAACAACAGTATCGAAGATACTGGTGAAATCGTTTTTTGTCAATAAATCTAGACTACCTTGAAGGTCGACTTTATAAACAAGGAGATTTTTATAGTGCGGATGAGAGTGATGGAGTTCCTGAGAAATGTTAAGTGAAACATGAATAGCATTGTGGGAAAAACTGTTGTGGAAGATTTTGTAGGAAAGTACGGTTTATTTCCAGTGCAATCGATATTAGATGTTAAAGAGGGACGAGAGAAATACATGTGTTGTAATCATCGTGTGTGTGTGAATCTACTTGTGTACTTTCGTATTTACCTGTGGACGTTTCAGTGTCTTGCATGTAGGAAAATGACGAATTTCAACAAAAAAGAAAGCTGATAACTTTTTTGTAGCAGATTTCTTGGTGAGAAGAGGATAAAACGTCCACAAATACACTTAAAAAACTGTATACGTGTAAACAAAACACAAATTAACTTTAACACTTAATGAAACATAAATAGAAGTCCAAGATTATCACTGAGTAACCTCACCTTGGTGGCCATGTTGGGTGGCAGCTTGGTCTTGTCTAGCTGGTCTACTGTTCGTGGCTGTCTTGGTGGGTGTAATTACAGGACGCAGTTTTCTGTGTGTCCCCTCCTGTAATTCCACCCACCTGGACAGTCTCGGCAGTAGACCAGCTAGACAAGACCAAGTTACCATCCAACAAGGTCACTGGGGAGGGGCCAACACATACACAACACACACACTCACGCCCGATCGTCCACCCACCCGCCCACCAACCCAAACACACGCCAACCTGGGAAAGTGAGGAAGGGAGTTCATCTGAGGGGACACAGGTGGAATTCTGGAGACACGGAACTAGGGAAAGCCCCAAAACAACTAGAAGGGTTGACATCCGGGGGCCCACGGATGGAAACCTGGAAACATAAACCACACCTCACCTCACTATGACCATCTCACCTAAGTATGATCACACCTCACTATGACCTCTGTAACCTGACCTCACCTAACTATGACCACCCCCACTATGACTACACCTGACTAAGACCTCACCTAAGTATAATCACACCTCACTATGACCTCCTGTAACTCACTACGACCACACCTCACTATGACCTCCCGTAACTCACTACGACCACACCTCACTAAGACCTCACCTCACTATGACCACACCTCACCTATGACCACAGCTCACCGGGATCCACGCCCAGGTTCATCCAGGGACACAGAATGGACTTCTGGACACACGGAACTAGGAAAGCAACAAAATAACCGGAGTGGGAAGTGTGGAAGAGTTGACTCCGGGCCCACGGATGGAGACCTAAACAGACCACACTTAACTATGACCACACCTAACTATGACCACCCCACACCTATGACCACATCTACGACCACAACTCACTATGACCTCACCTGACTATGACCACACCTCACAATGACCACAGCTCACCATGATCCACACCTGGGAGTTCATCTGGGGGGACACAGATGGACTTCTGGACACACGAAACTAAAAAAAATGCAAGTAAACCACACTAAACTAAAACAACTGGAAGTACACAAACAAACAAACTAACATAGTCTGGTGTGGTCATAGATGAGGTCATAGTGGTGTGCTCATAGACCTCACCTAACTATAACCTCACCTAACTATGACCACACCTAACTATGACCACACCTAACTATGACCACCCCTCACCTATGACCTAAGTGTCGCAGTTCACTATTCACTAAACCTATGTGATATGTCTACAACAAGCACTGCATTGAAGATTAGACATATGTGCACATGTGTCTAATCCTACCGGTATGTACAAGCACTGCGTTTTGAATTTTCGTTTCACTTTAATTATTTGTAATTAACTTGGGTAATTATATCAAATTCAAAAAATAGATTGACATCATAATAATCTGAATATAATTCATGCGTGAATATAATTAATATATTAAATATTAAACGTTTTCAATTAGTATACATGATATTAACTTAACTTTATTTCCTAATTATATTTAGCAATATTTTGTTAGTTTAATTTTCTTTGCAATATATGTTGTATGGTGTTTTACACACTCTCTTTGATTAGAGGTAATAGTGAGTTGTACACCATGGTACTTGTAATAGTGAGTTGTACACCATGGTACTTGTAATAGTGAGTTGTACACCATGGAACTTGTAATAGTGAGTTGTACACCATGGTGGTAATAGTGAGTTGTACACCATAGGTACTTTAGCAATAGTGAGTTGTACACCATGGAACTTGTAATAGTGAGTTGTACACCATGATACTTGTAATAGTGAATTGTACACCATGGTACTTGTAATAGTGAGTTGTACACCATGGTACTTGTAATAGTGAGTTGTACACCATGGTACTTGTAATAGTGCGTTGTACACCATGGTACTTGTAATAGTGAGTTGTACACCATGGTACTTGTAATAGTGAGTTGTACACCATGGAACTTGTAATAGTGAGTTGTACACCATGGTACTTGTAATAGTGAATTGTATACCATGGTACTTGTTCTAGTGAGTTGTACACCATGGTACTTGTGCTAGTCTGAGGTATTTTCTGTTATGTAGCTTTTATATGATCCATCCCGTGTTGGCTTGAAGACACTGTTAGCGACTTGATAGACTTATGTTCAGTTATTGTTTAAATTATATTCTATATTATTTTGTGATTATTTTTTCCCCCTAGACTGTAAACATATTTGTGCAAAATATATTTACTCGGACCCATATTATATTTCCCCATTTACCAGTGAATAAAAGTGGGAAAATATTGGTTTATAACTCTCAGGTGTTTGTCTACAACAAGCACTGCATTTAGGGGGAGACAAAATGTGTACATGTGTCTAATCCTGTCTCATTATATGACGTTCAAAAAAATTTTGAATTTTCGTTTCACTTTAATTATTTTAATTAACTTGGGCAATTTTTTTCAAATTCAAAAAAAAAAAATTGATATCATAATAATCTGAATATAATTCATGCGTGAATATAATTCATATATTAAATATTAAACGTTTTTTAATTAGTATACATGATATTTTTTTTTAAATTTATTTTTCCCCCTTATAATTTTAGCAATATTTTAATTACAAATCTGTTAGTTTTTAAAAAGGGGAAACTTAATTTTCTTTTGCTTATTATATTATTTGTATTTTGCATAAGTTTTTTTGGATTAATTAACATTTCGTAATTGTCTTCATTCTATTACTTATTTTGTGTTGCTGCATAACACTATCAAAAAATTTTACTTTTGTCGTGTTGCTGGGGAAAAAAAAATCCTTTCTCAATTCTTTATAACTAAATCAAATTTAAAAAAACAATTTTGATCCCAGAACTTTGCTTTTTGGTCAGGACACTTCTGGAAATCCAAGAAAGACGATGTAAAACTATTATGTTCTAGGGTTTTGTTTGGCAAATATAAAAAAGGGACTCACAAACCAGCATTCAGTTCAGCTCTGGCTGCCTGAGAAGACACATCAGAAAAAAAGTGGATATGGCATCAAAAAATGCTTTGGGAATTCTTCAGATGCATTCTGCTACATATTGGTCAATTCATTAAGACAAGAGATAAGTTCTCTGTAACAGCATCTAAAAAATGTGAGAAGCTTTTCAAAAATATTTTGGCATGATTGGGGACCCCAAAAAAAGACCGGGG
>WNWK01031012.1:0-23036 GCA_009830355.1 Cherax destructor
ATACAGTGGACCCTCGGTTAAGAAATTAATCCGGTCCAGGAGCTATTACCTAATCTGAATCTTTCGTTATCTGAAACCTTATTTCCCATAAATAATGTAAATACAATTAATTCGTTCCACAAAAAATAATCACTCAAAAAAAAAAACTAACATTTACTTACCTTTATTGAAGAGTTGCAAGCATCTGGAAGGTAGAGTTGCTGACAGGGCAGGGTGTTAATGGTTGGAAGGAAATCCCCTCCAAAGGACTTCAGGTAACAAGTCCCTCTCTGGGGTTACTTCCCTTCTTTTCTTTTTAATGCATGAATGCCACCCCTGCATGCCTGCTACACTCCCTGCATGCCTGCTACACTCCCTGCATGAATGCTACACTCCCTGCATGAGTCCCTTGCACACCCCCTGCATGCCTGCTACACCCCCTCGGCATTGCAGATGCTACACTCCCTGCATGGATGCTACACCCCCTGCATGGATGCTACACTCCCTGCATGAATGCTCACTCTGCATGGATGCTACACCCCCTGCATGAATGCTACACTCCTGCATGAATGCTACACTCCTGCATGGATGCTACACTCCCTGCATGGATGCTGCACTCCCTGCATGGAATGCTGCACTCCCTGCATGAGATGCTCACTCCTGCATGAATGCTACACTCCTGCATGAATGCTACACTCCCTGCATGAATGCTACACTCCCTGCATGAGCTACATTTCCTGCATATCTACCCCTGCATGAATGCTACACTCCTGCATGAATTCTACACTCCTGCATGAATGCTACACCCCCTGCATGAATGCTACACTCCTGCATGAATGCTACACACTCTGCATGAATGCTACACTCTCTGCATGAATGCTACACTCCCTGCATGCCTGCTACCACTGGGGTGCCACTAGGAAGCTTCTTTGGACCCATGGTGACTTATTTCACAGTGACAATCACTAAACCACCAAAAAAGACACCAAATATATTGTGAATCTTTGAAAGAGCGCGTTAGGTAATGTTCTCTCAATGGTAAACAACGCTTCACTGGTGTCCTGCGCTTGCGCGGAGCAGGCGGACACGTCTAATACCTTTGGGTAACCGAGGAATTTTTCGCTAACCGATTCCGAAAAACGCTTACGTTTTCCGAAACTTTCGTTAACGGGACCTTTCGTTAACCGAGGGTTCACTGTACCTTTATTTTTATTAACCTATCATTGCCAAAGATTCAAGCTTCCATACACAGCTGCAACATCATTGCCCTATCTTTACCAATTATACTTTTTAATAACCTGTGCAAAAAATCCCATTTTACTTATTTTAATATCTACTGTATACCATTCTTTGCCCCTGTTTATTTTTTATTATACTTTTTTATAAACCTGTATTATACCTTTATTTCTATTGCAACTATTCTCTAGTGCAATTACAAGTAACAGTCTGGTGCTACAACTATCTTATTATCTATTAATATCATAGGTAATATCTAGTTCACCTAATTACATTCTAGCTTATTAAATAACCAACACCAAACTCATTGGTACTACCCAATTTTGTAATTTAAACTTAATAGTTTATCTATATTTGTAATTTTTACTGTACTTTATTTCATTCTAGCTTAATACATAACCAATACCAAACTCATTGGTGCTACATTGTTATTAGTAATTTTATCTTATTAGTTTATATCTAATTACCTTCTAGCCTATTAAATAACCAACACCAAACTCATTGGTGCTACCCAATTTTGTAATTTAAACTTAATAGTTTATCTAAATTTGTAATTTTTACTGTACTTTATTTCATTCTAGCTTAATACATAACCAATACCAAACTCATTGGTGCTACATTGTTATTAGAAATTTTATCTTATTAGTTTAAATCTAAATTTTTATTTAATTTTACTGTACTATATTTCATTCTAGCTTAATACATAACCAATACCAAACTCATTGGTGCTACCTTGTCTTTAATAATTGTATCTTATTAGTTTATATCTAATTTTTTTATTTCATACTAGCTTAAGACATACTCAATACCAAGTCCACTATGTTTATATGTTACTATACTCTATTTGACCAATGTGCATTAGTTATATACTTATCAAAACATCCCCTTACAACAGATATCAGTACTATAACTCACCACACTATACATGATATAACAAAATCACTATTTAACCTAAATGATGAATGATCACGTCGACCCTGATCTAAACCTATTTAATCGAACACCCATTCAAAATTTACTGGAAAATAACTGCCTCTACTACACAGCATCACAGGCCCACACTGTCCTAAACACTACTAAAAGTATAACAGTTCTTAACTAAAATGTCCGATCCTTAAGCAAACACTATGATGACCTCCTTGCCCTCCTTGGTTCCCTAAAAACAACCTTCACATGTATTGTCCTTACTGAAACCTGGCTTAAGCAGGATACAATAGATATCTACTCGCTGCCAGGATACACAGCAATACACAACTGCAGACCACATCAAGCGGGGGAAGGTATTGCAATCTATTACTCTAATGAAATATCCTGCTGTGACTCCACTTGCTATAATGATGAATATGGAGAATATATTTTTGCTAAATTTACTGCACAAAACCTTAAGACTCCCATAACCATCGGGGCCATTTACCGGATGCCTCATACAAACATCCCAAATTTTAGCGATCAACTAAAAACGCTAATAACAAACAACCAATTGAACAAACACCACCTTATCTTAGCTGGAGACTTCAACATCAACCTTGGCCTACCAGATGACCAGCCAGTAACCGATTTCATCAACAATATGAACAACACACTTCTCATACCAACAATAACCAAACCAACTAGGCTTACTGATACGAGTGCAACCATAATTGACCATATATGGACCAATATCCTAGCCCCCCTTAAATCGGTGATAATAACAGACAGCACCACAGACCACTACCCCACCTTCCTCTTAACAAACATTAGTAAACCGCCCCTAGAATACACCAAAGTTTCATTCCGACTCCATGACCAAGCTTCAATAAATAACTTCACAACAGAGCTAGACACAGTTGACTGGAATTCCCAAATGCCAAGGGTATCGATGAGTGGACAGACACCTTTCTTAATAAATTACATAGACTATACAACAAACATTGTCCTATAAAAATGAAACAGATTACGAATAAACGGTTAGGCTGCCCATGGCTAACTAACAGCTTACTAAAAGCCATTAACAAGAAACATCAATATGAGAAGCAATATAGACGGGGATTCATACATAAGGAGTTTGTTAAACACTATTCATCAGTTCTCACCAAACTAATAAAAAAAGCCAAACAATTGTACTACTCCAGCAGATTCACTGAAACAAGAGGAGATATAAAAAGACCTGGAAAACACTCTCAGATTATGGGCACCACAAACTGAAAAAATAAGGATATTGTCCTAACTAAACCAAACGAAACACCACTACAGCCTATTGATACAGTAAACAAGATAAATGACTTCTTCTCAACTATAGGATCAAATCTTGCCAGTAAAATCCCAGATACCAATGCCCGAGCAAGTGATTACCTAGATGGGAATTTCCCATCCTCCTTATATCTTGCACCTACAGAACCCACTGAAGTCTCCATGATAATCAAATCACTTAAAAATAAATCAGGACATCTGTCTCAAGTTCCACCCTTAATATACAAACGAGCTGCTCATGTCCTTTCATATCCTATTTCTTTACTTTTTAATAAATCATTAGAAACTAGCACTTTCCCAACACTACTCAAAACAGCAAGGGTTACACCAATACACAAAGGTGGTGACCCTACAGACGTAAATAACTATAGGCCTATATCAAATCTACCATTGCTATCCAAAATATTCGAGAAACTTGTGCACAAGAGATTATACTCGTTTATAACGACACAAAGCATACTCAACCCCTGCCAATTTGGCTTCAGGAAAAATAAAAGCACTAACGATGCAATAGTAAAAATGATAGACCTGCTTTACACAGCACTTGAAAATAAGGAATATCCACTAGGACTTTTTATTGACCTAAGGAAAGCTTTTGACACAGTAAACCACGGCATCCTACTCCACAAACTTGACCACTATGGAATATGAGGTCATGCACTAGCATACCTCAAATCCTACCTCACTAATAGGTACCAGTATGTCACTATTAAAGACACATCCTCAACGACACTACCACTAGACACCGGAGTACCGCAGGGAAGTGTCCTTGGTCCCCTGCTCTTCCTCTTATACATCAATGATCTTCCCAATGTATCACAACACCTGAAACCAATACTCTTTGCTGACGACACAACTTATGTCATCTCCCACACAAACCTTGCCAGCTTAATACCATTGTTAACGACAATTAATAAAAATATCAACATGGATGACAGCCAATAAACTTACACTCAACACTGATAAGACCTTCTATATTATGTTTGGCAACAGAACAGATGATCCACAATTAAACATTAAGATCAACTCTACACCTATTGCTAGACATAACGAGGGCAAGTTCCTGGGCCTTCACCTTGACAGCAGCCTGAAATTCAGCACCCATATCCAACACATAACAAAGAAAGTGTCCAAAACTGTGGGGATCCTCTCTAAGATACGGTATTATGTACCACAATCAGCCCTACTCACACTATACTACTCACTCATCTATCCCTACCTCACATATGCCATTTGTGCATGGGGATCAACAGCAATTACCCACCTAAAGCCAATAATAACCCAACAAAAGCCGCAGTAAGAATTATCACACAATCCAACGCTAGGCAGCACACCCCCACTCTTCAAAGACCTAAACCTACTCACTGTCCAGAACATCCATACTTACTACTCTGCTATCTACATTTATAGAACCATTAATTCCAACTTTAACCCTGAGCTAAAACACTTTCTTGACAGTTGCGACAGGACCCATAGACATAATACCAGACATAAACATCTCTTTGACATTCCCCGTGTCTGACTAAATCTATACAAAAATTCAATGCGCATAAAAGGGCCTAAAATCTGGAACTCCCTGCCTGAAAACTCTAGAACTGCAGACACAACCTCAATTTTCAAAAGCACCGTTAAAAAACATCTTATCTCACTTACGCACCCAACCGGTAGCTAACCACATGAAAACTACTTTATCTTGCACATATCCACAGCAAAATACACTTATTGATATCTGTGATTCCCCTTAATTTGCACATTACTAACCACAGCAAAATACACTTATTGATATCTGTGATTCCCCTTAACTTGCACAGTTCTAACCAAAATTCTAATACAACTATTGCTTCATAATACTTAAGCTAGTCATAAGTTTGCCTAAGACACTACAATATAGAAACTATATTATGCCAATATATCACCTTTATCATTAATATATAAACTAATTGCTAACTTCTTATACTAATTGTTAAATTCTCAATGTTTAAATTCCAGTACCTAAATTTTGTAAACCTAATTAATCACTACAATTACCTAACCTTACTATCTGTATAATCATTGTGTAGCTATTGAGTAAGACCTATCATAAAACTGCCTGAAAAGCCTAGGCATACCTAGGCATATTATTGGCCATCTTGTAATATCAATTTTAATGTATAACTGTAAGTACCCCCCACCTTGTATTACATGAAATAAAGAATTTGAATTTGAATGTTGCTGTCACCGGATCATTTTGGGTCAACTTGAAGCCTCCATATCTCCGTAAGTATTGATCGCAAAAAAATTTTGTTTAGCTATTTAGATTCAGAAAAAAAAAACTATCATTTCATAAGAAAAAATAATTTTTTTTTTTTTCCGAATATTTTTTGACCCCAGGAACACTTTCCTCAGAAGGCCTGTCGACCCCCAAAGGGTTAAGCAATCACCATATAGAATGAGTCCAATGAAACATAGAGCATTGAGAGTAGAAGTTGACTTTTTGTTATCTCATGGACTTATTGAGTGCAGTAAAAGTCCATGGGCATCACCGTGTATATTAGTGCCCAAGCCTGATGGTAGTTTCAGGATGTGTACTGATTACAGGAAAGTGAACTTTGTCACCTTGCCTGATGGTTATCCCTTACCTAGCATAGACGACCTGATTGATCGTGTGTCAGGAGCGCAGTATGTCAGCCGTTTAGATCTCTTACGAGGATATTATCAAGTCCCGCTTACTGAACGTGCTCAAGAAATATCTGCTTTCACTGTTCAAGATGGACTGTTCAACTTTCTCGTCACTCCATTCGGCTTGTGTAATGCTGCTTCGTCATTTCAACGTATTATGAACGAGTTGACCTACAACTTAGACGGAGTAGAAGCCTATCTTGACGATTTAGTGGTGTATAGTGACGAATGGGAACAGCACTTGATACGTCTCAGAGCTTTGTTTGAGAAACTGACACATTATAATTTCACTGTTAACTTGGCTAAGTGTAGTTTTGGTCAAGCCAAGATTACCTATCTAGGGTTTTGTATAGGCCAAGGTGAGGTTGCTCCTATTGATGCTAAAGTTCGTGCTATTGCAGCATTTCCAGTGCCACAGGATAGGAAGGGTGTGCAAAGATTCCTTGGTATGGCAGGATATTATCGCAGGTTCTGTCCCAGCTTTGCTCAAGTCGCTGCTCCTCTCACTTAGCTCACCAGTAGCAAAGTCCAGTTCATCTGGACTCAAGATTGTTCAGACTCATTTACAAGGTTGAAGCGCTTGCTTTCCTCTGCTCCAGTTCTGCAAAGTTCTAACTTCAACCTACCTTTCTTTTTGCATATAGATGCGAGTTGTTATGCAGTGGGTGCTGTTCTGGTCCGTGACCAGGCCTCATGTTGGACCAGAGCCTGATCAACCAGGCTGTTACTGCTGGCCGCATGCAGTCCAACGTACGAACCACAGCCTGGCTGGTCAGGTACCGACTTTAGGTGCCTGTCCAGTGCCTGCTTGAAGACAGCCAGGGGTTTGTTGGTAATCCCCCTGATGTATGCTAAGAGGCAGTTGAACAATCTTGGGCCCCTGACACTTATTGTGTTGTCCCTCAACGTGCTAGTGGCACCCCTGCTCTTCATTGGAAGGATGTTACATCGCCTGCCGAGTCTTTTGCTTTCGTAGGGAGTGATTTTCGTGTGCAAGTTTGGTACTAATCCCTCGAGAATTTTCCATGTGTATATAATAATGTATCTCTCCCGCCTGCCTTCTAGAGAGTACAGGTTTAGGAACTTCAAGCGTTCCCAGTAATTGAGGTGGTTTATCGCAGTTATGCGTGCCGTGAAGGTGCTCTGCACATTTTCAAGGTCAGCAATTTCACCTGCCTTGAAAGGTGCAGTTAGTGTGCAGCAATATTCCAGCCTAGATAGAACAAGCGATCTGTAAAGTGTCAACATGGGCTTGGCATCCCTGGTTTTGAAGGTTCTCATTATCCATCCTGTCATTTTTCTAGCAGATGCAATTGCTATGGTGTTATGGTCCTTGAAGGTGAGATCCTCTGACATGATCACTCCCAGGTCTTTGACATTAGTTTTTCGCTCTATTGTGTGGTTGGAATTAGTTTTGTACTCCGATGAGATTTTAATTTCTTCACTTTTTCCGTATCTAAGTAATTGAAATTTCTCATCATTGAATTTCATATTGTTTTCTGCAGCCCATTTAAAGATTTGGTTTATGTCTGTTTGGAGCTCAACTTGCCTCTATAAACGTTATTTCTACTCACCATAATTATTACAACGAATACTAATACTAGAAAAATAATCAGACACAAAAAAATTACCTTTATACACTATATTACAGATTAACAAAAATTCTAGAGAAAAAATATTGGAACATACACTAATCAGAACAACAGAATGCGAGGGTGGGAATGAAGTGGAATTGTTTTACAGCATCATCTACATAAATAGTAATAATCACAATATTAATAATAATAATGAAAATTTTCTGAAGCTCATCACTAAAAATTTATACACCACATGTGACCAATTTAATCAGGGAAGGGGTTACTTTATTACATAAATGATCTGGCATCTATTCTTCTATCCAATATTTGGTCATCACTTTATGTTGATGACTTTGCTATAACTTGTGCAGGTGCTGAGTGTCACCTCATTGCAGTTTCTCTCCAACATTCGGTCAACTGTGTTTCCAATTGGGCCACTACTCATGGGTTTCAATTTTCTATTAGTAAAACTCGCCAAATCACTTTCACTAGACGTTCAGTCATCTCTGATCATCCATTGTACCTACAGTGGACCCTGTGTTAGCAGCCAACTTGGTTAGCGGCCAGTTTTACGGCTCCCGGTTAGCAGCCGTTTTTTCGGTTAGCGGCTGTATGGGACGCGTCAACCCGCCGGGGACGCCACTTTTTCACGCATATCAAACTCAGTCTGCATCTCTCTTTCTTTGAGTAAGGAATACTCTGCATGTTCATCCATTCATCCATTCATTTTGGTGCTTGTTTATTGATTGTGACTGTGAAATAAGCCACCATGGGGCCAAAGAAAGTTCAGAGTGCCAGCCCTTTGGTAAAGGGCTGAGAGGGGAGAATGTGCCTTCTTTAGTGATTCTATGATATGTATGATATTAAAGCAGCAGGAGTTGATAAAGGCTATAGCGCCAGCCAGCGATAAAGTGTAGCATTAACAGTGTAGCAAGTAAATTGAACGATTAAGAGATAGAAAAATGACAGAATCTTAGCTCCTCCATTGTTGTTTTAGGTATTTCTTATTTATAAAGTGTAAATATTTCTTATTTATAAATTAAAGTGCAAATATTTCTTATTTATAAATTAAAGTGTAAATATTTCTTATTTATAAATTAAAATGTAAATATTTCTTATTTATAAATTAAAGTGTAAATATTTCTTATTTATAAATTACGTTCATTGTTTCAGTGTGAATATTGTTGAGGGCTTATGCTGCCACCCACCACCACCACCACTAAATGTACGGCTTATGGTCAGTGGCCCTTATAAACCCAACAAGATACACACTACCACCAGTCCTCAAATTCGTAGTATATTTTATTCATTCTAGAGTATATGTCATGTTTCTAAGTTAATAATATTGTTTATTATGTCATATTAGATGAATTGTGATAGCTAAATAAGCCGAAGTGCTGATATTAGTGTCATTGAAGGACTGTCTTGTCCTGTCTCCAAACAAACTCCTCCTGCCGCCGCCACTAGCCACATATGTAATGACATTTTATTCATTCTAGAGTGTATATGAGGTTTATGTGTCATTTATATTGTTTATTATGTCATATTAGATGAATTGTGATAGATAAATAAGCCGAAGTGTTGATATTAGTGTCATTGAAGGACAATCTTGTCCTGTCTCCAAACAAACTCCTGCCGCCGCCACCACTAGCCACATATGTAATGACATTTTATTCATTCTAGAATGTATACGAGGTTTCTGTGTTATTTATATTGTTTATTATGTCATATTAGATGAATTGTAATAGATAAATAAGCCGTTTAGAGTTGATATTAGCATCATGTTGAAGAAGTATTTTGTCCTGTCTCCAAACAATACTCTCCTCCTGCCTTCAATAAAGGTATGTAATAGTGATTTAAATGTTCATTTATCCATTTCTCTAGTATTTTATTTAGTTCACATTGTTTTGTGTATGTAAAACTATAGTTAATCTTAAAAAAAAAAAATATGAATATTTTTGTCTGGAACGGATTAATTGTATTTACATTAATTCCTATGAAGAATATTAATTCAGTTAAAGGCCATTTCGGATAAAATCCTAGCTCCTGGAACAGATTACGACCTTTAACCGAGGGTCCACTGTATATGGCTCGCATATCCCAGAACGTGATACAGTCAGGTTTCTTGGCCTTCTGTTTGACCATAGATTATCCTGGAAACCTCACATTACCTCTCTGAAGACAACTTGTCATAGCTGGCTGAACCTCCTCATCTTTCATGGGGGGGCTGATTGTAGAACTCTCCTTCGCCTACATTTGGCCCTAATTTTATCGAAACTTGATTATGGTGACCAGATATATTCAGTGGCCTCTCCTGCTACTCTAGCCTTAATCCCATCCATCATCAGGGATTACATTTATGCCTCGGTGCTGATCAATGGGTGAGGGTAGGGTTTGTTTATAGTCTCACCCTCGTGTTTCCCTCCCTCGTTTGAACAGCACTCCAACCCCTGTACACAAACTCTTTACAAACTTATACAAAAGAGCTCAACTTGCCTCTATAAACGTTATTTCTACTCACCATAATTATTACAATGAATACTAATACTATAAAAATAATTAGACACAAAAAAGACCTTTATACACTATATTACAGATTAACAAAAATTCTAGAGAAAAAATATTGGAACATACACTAATCTGAACAACAGAATGCGAGGGTGGGAATGAAGTGGAATTGTTTTACAGCATCATCTACATAAATAGTAATAATCACAATATTAATAATAATAATAATGAAAATTTTCTGAAGCTCATCACTAAAAATTTATACACTACATGTGACCAATTTAATCAGGGAAGGGGTTACTTTATTACACGCCTCCCCGGTCCGGGAAAATAAATTTCTTGATGAAAGCTTCAGAAATGACAACCTCGTTAACTGCTTTAACACTAGTGGTATATAGAACAGAATACATACACCCTCCTTTATTTCTGGTGCATTATTAGACATCTCAAGATATCCTCATTGATATACGGACTACAGCTGACAGTTATTTTAAACACTCCCACATAAGTAACCTCTCCCCTTGGCAAGCGTTCCATCTACAACTCCCCCAATTTGCCCTATAGAGAACCCAGGTAACCAAGACCTGAGCTGGAGGCCTTCAGGTAGCAGAGAAACACTCCCCCTGATTTCTCGACATAGGCACTTAAGCAGGAAATAACACTCCTCCGAGGAGGCGTCGATACACAACTGACATCCCTTTGGCAACAGACACCATTATAGTAACATCATAAATTAGGGTACACCTTCCTGTATGGCAGTATTCGAGAAAAATAAAAAAATGAATTACCTATTAAGCACAAAACCTTCCAAGCACTTCCACAATTTTAACTGAACACTAAATTATCTTCAGAACACACAAAGTTAACAAGAAAACAATTCCTCACACAACAAAACAATTCCATTTCCCCTCTCCTCTGTACATAGTCAGCAACAAGTTGGTTACTCAATCCCATCCCAGTCTTATAGTTCTAGGTGGTAACCTTTCTTCCTGTTCTTCCTGACCCAAACTTTCATCAAGTTCCACTACAATCTCTGCCCTTCCCTTATACAGTTTAACCTTTTCTGAACCCCTCTTTACTACAGTTCCATCAAATGGGTTTATTAATTCATAACCCTTTCCCTTACTCAACACACTTTCCACACGATATGGGCCAATCCATTTGGAGTTCAGTTTTCTAGAAGTTCCAGGCTTAGGATCCTCATTGGAAATCCAAACTAATACCCCTGGACCTATAATTTGATCTTGTCTTCCCATATTGGCCTTGGTCAGATACTCTTTGGTTTTCAACTTGAGGGTGTCTTTAATAGCCTGTTTCCACTGATCATGGTGCATGGACAAACTCGGCTCGTCTTCTGGGATGTTCAAATCCCCAACTTCTCGGGACGGGTGGTACCCAAATTGAGCACAAAAAGGCGACGTACCTAGAGAAGTATGGACGGCCTCATTTAGAGCCTTCACCGTCTGATACAAGTATTTTGGCCATAGGTTAGGATGGTCATTACACAGTTTTGCTAGCACTGACGTCAAGGTTCTATGAGTCCTCTCTAATACAGAATTTCCTTGAGGGTGGTAAGGTAAACTGAACGCTTGATTAATATTTGCCCTCTTACAGAAGTCTTTAAACTCTTCACTGGTAAACTCGCTTCCATTATCTATTACTACAACTTTCGGCTTCCCAAACACACAGGTATCCTTATGGAATTCTTTGAGGATGGCCTTGGTAGTTTTATTCCTAAGAGGGTACACTCTCAGAAACCTGGAGAAATGATCAATCACTGTCAAACAATACCTATACCCATCCATACCCTGATATAAATCTATTAGGTCTATTGCAACTCTTTTTCCCTTTTCTTCAACCACTGGTAGTTCCTGCCATTTTCTTACAACAGCACCTGTAGCCCTAAATTTCTGGCAAGCAGCGCATGATCTTACATATTTTACAATGTCACGCCACATTCCGGGCCAATAAAAGCTTTGTTGCACTTTTCGGACAGTCCTGTGTTCTCCTAGGTGATTATCATTGTACACCAGAGCACAAACTTCCTGAATCATAGACCTTGGGATAACAACAGAATAGGTGAGATGCTTAAATTCTTCCCTTCTCATATATAAAACATCATCTCGTATCTCAAAACATGCTAGTGATCTATATCCTGGCACTTTCTTAGGGATAGATTTTCCCTCAAAATAAGAAAGGAGTTCCTTCGACTGGGGGTCTTTCCTCTGTTCCCGTATCAGTTCTTCCCTGGAAAGTTTGCATACATCTATTCCTCTTACCCGACAGGAGTCATTAATTTTACAATCTGTATAGTTGGGTCTACTCAAAGCATCTGGTACTCTATGACTAATACCTTTCTTATATAGGATCTGAAAGCTATAATCTCTCATCTCAAGCATGTATCTACTCATTCTGGGACTATGGGTCTTTTTCTTGAACACATGGATCAAAGGCTGATGGTCCGTTACAATTTTAAATGGTTCTCCCAAAGAAAATGATGGAAAAACCTACATGCTTGTACAATTGCTAGTGCCTCTTTATCTGTAACTGAATAGCGTTTCTCTATGTGGTTTAATTTCTTAGAGAAATACCCTATAGCCTGTAAATGAGTATCCCCTTTCTGCATTAATACCGCACCAATATGTTGATCACTCGCATCGGTGTGTAACTCAAACTCTTTATTCAAATTTGCAGTAACTAATACAGGAGCGTCCATCAATTTTTGTTTCAGTACATTAAAAGCTTCTTCACGTTCCTGGCTCCACACAAATTTCACATTTTTACCTATCAAATGAGTTAAGGGTGCCGCCATCTTTGCAAAATCTTTGATAAATTTACGATAAAACCCACACATTCTTATGAAACGTCTTACTTGTCTCTGATTTGTGGGTGGCACCATATCTCTAATGCCTTGTAAATTCTTGGGGTCAGGTTCAATTCCCTCCTCTGAAACAACATGTCCCAGAAACTTTATAGATTGTTGGGCGAAATGAAACTTAGAAATGTTTAACTTCAGTCCCATCTCTTGCATCCTCCTAAATGTTAAAGTTATTCTGTGTACCAGTTCCTCAAAGGTATCCACATACAAAATTACATCATCTAAATAGTTTCTTATCCATCCCTGCTTGCTTAAAGGTCTCAGGACTTCCTGCATGACTCTCGTGAAAATTGCAAATGCCACTGACAACCCAAATGGTAGTCGTCTAAATCTATATATATAGGTTATTTCCATCAGAGAAGGTAGTAATATCCCTCGAACTTTCCTCTAGCTGAACCTGATAATATGCATCTTTCATATCTAGGGTCACGTAGAACTTTTTTCCTGCTACATTTTCTACCATCTCATCCAATCTAGGCAGAGGTTGAATATCTTGTTTAATATGGTTGTTCACACCTCGATAGTCGATGCATAATCTCTTCTTACCATCTGGTTTACTCACTAGGACTATAGGGGCTAAGTATGTTGCAGTTGAATCCTCAATAACTTTTTTTCAGTATCTCCTCTATCATGCCCCTAATTATCTCTTTGGCTTGCTCAGGGTGTCTATACAGTGGTATTCTGACAGGGTCATTGTCCGTCATGGGGATCTGAGCATCAGGCACATTTATTTTTCCTAGCTCGGAATCATCTAAAATGAACAGCTCATCAAACGACAACAATAAATCCTTTAGTTCCTTTTGCTCCTGGCTATTAAGTTGATCTAACTGTAACTCCTGTAACAATGATACCAATCTCTCCCTTCGCGTTTGAGCAACTGGCGTCTGATCACTGTGAGGTAACATAGCATTTTCAATAGTAGGGGGAGTTATACTGGCGACCTGTAGGCTAGGATTACATATCATACAGTCTACAATATCACCCTTTTGACACATACGATTCTGTCCCTCAATTTCATTCTTGAAAATTTCATAATGAGTAGGGCACAACTTAACCTTAACATAATTCCATACAAGCCATCGTAAAGTGTTTTTTCCTCGTACCATACCCTTCATCATCAAACAATGATTTATACAGTGGACCCTCGGTTAACGAAATTAATCCGGTCCAGGAGCTATTACTTAATCTGAATCTTTCGTTATCTGAAACCTTATTTCCCATAAGAAATAATGTAAATACAATTAATCCGTTTCCACCCAAAAATTTTCACCAAAATTCATTTTTTTAAAGAATATATACTATAGTTTTACATACAAAAAACACTGAAAAATAAATATAAAGCACTAATTTTAATGGATAAAGGAACATTTGAATCAGTTTTACCTTTACTGAAGACTCTTGGCGTATGAGAGAGGCAGGAGAGTTTGTTTGGAGGCAGGACAAGATAGCCCTTCAATACGACATTAATATGAACTCTGCGGCATATTTATCTAGCACAATTCATCTAATATGACATAATGAATAATATTAATAACATAGAAACATGATATAAACTCTAGAATGAATAAAACATGTCAGTACGAATCTAAGAACTGGTAGAGTGTCTTGTGTTGTTGTTGGTTACAGGGCCACAGATTATAAGCCGTGGTGGTAGTCGGTTTCAGCAGACTGCAACCACCACTATCACACAAACAATGTGCATAATTTATAAATAAGAAACATTTACACCTTAATTTCTAAATAAGAAATATTTACACTTTAATTTATAAATAAGAAATATTCACACTTATATAACTAAGAAATACTTACACTTACACTTGGAGGAGATGGTAGCACAGTACTGCATTCTTGTCAGTGTCCCTATAATCTCAAACATTGTAGAAGTTAAGTTTTGAGTCGTCATTTTCTATCGATTAATTGCTTAACTTACTTAAGTAAGTAAGTTTATTCAGGTATACACAAATCCAGTCATACATAGATTATTATACATAGCAACATATGTGTAGAAAACCTAGGATAACCCAAAAAAGTCAGACAGTGACTTATTTCCATTGCTACACTTTATCACTGGCTTGTGCTATAGCCTTTATCGACTTGTGAAGCTTCTTTGGACCCATGGTGACTTATTTCACAGTGACAATCACTAAACCACCAAAAAAGACACCAAATATATTGTGAATCTTTGAAAAAGTGCGCTAGGTAATGTTCTCTCAATGGTAAACAATGCTTCACTGGCGTCCTGCGCTCCCACGGAGCAGGCGGACACGTCAAATACCTTTCGGTAACCGAGGAATTTTTCGCTAACTGATTACGAAAAAAGCTTACGTTTTCCGAAGCTTACGTTAACGGAACCTTTCGTTAACAGAGGGTCCACTGTATTCTACTTGACTATCATCCAGGGGCATATAGTGAGCAACGATTGTCTCGGGCTTAATTTTCAACCTTCTATGGTTCCGATTCCTAAGGGGTATGAACACTCGACCTTCATCATCAGACATACACACCATAACGGGTACACTTAAAACTTTCTTTTCTCCTTTCAATGTGCGAGGTCTTTCAACTAAATATAGGGTTCGTGGTTTCAAACTTCCCACTGACAAGTCAGTACCATTGTATGGTTCAATTTCTAACATTTTTCTAATCTGGACATAATTTATCTGTTCTTCTCTCTTACTCATAATCATCTGAACTTTGGTCAGTCGCTTGACAATAGCGTAATTTTCTAAAGGGTACTCCTGCGTTCCCCACTGAATCTTATCCTGCTCGGCATTCCACACAAAGGGTGCCCTGGCTATCAGATCTGCACCTAACAGAACATCTACATCCATATATTTATCAGACACAATAATAAATAAATGATGAAACTTTATCTGTGGGCAAACATGCACCCTCAAAAGTACTGAACCCTTCACGTCAAGATGGTGACCCAAGTAAGACTGCAACACCTTAGTACATCCTCTGATCTGTTCTTGTTTCACTCCTACGGCCTGCAGAGTTCTCTCTGAAATTAGGGTAACTGTACTACCTGTATCTACCAGAGCCGTTACATTAGCATCAGTTACTCTTATGGAGATAATGGGAGTATCAGTTATTCTATTTACTCTTATTGCTACCCTCTCCTTTTCTGGGCTATTCTTTGCAGATAACCTAACTTCTTCCTTTACTGCTTCACCTGAGATGTGACTAGACATGATCACCATGGATGGGATTCCGAGGCTCCCAGATACATTACTATTACCTAGTCATTGATCAGGGTTGTGTTTGCTAAATGGTGGGGGGGGGGTGTTAAAGAGTGGGGGACTGAATGGCGGAGAAGCATTAAGCTGAGGCCCATAACCGGATGGATACCCAGGTGGTCCATGGTATCTGGACTGACCAGCGGTGGTCCGCTCTGGGCAGCTCTAATTTCCTTGCCTGTGACCTAACTGTAGGCAGTCAAAACAGCTACCCGGAATTGGTTTTCTAGGGCAATTTTGTATCATATGTGCTGCACCATTTTTACAATATCTGCATGGGTAGCTGCTATTGGGTGACTTTGGCTCAATACCTACAGGCTTCTTTCCTTCCCTAGCCTGTATCTTATTGACCTTCAATAACCGGTCAGCCCTCATCCGCTCCATCTCAGAAATAAACAGATCCTCACCCGAATCTTCAATGGTAAACATACTTAACCTTTCCCTTTCTTCCAAGCTAAGGTTCTTTATCATAACATGTTTCAATACGATAATGGGGTTTGCCTTTTCCCCCCTAGGGAAAGAGCAAACAACAGCTTGATATTTAATTTTAAATTCTTGGGCAAATCTCCTAGGGTCATCCTCTAGGTCATATTGTAATTGGTAAAGTCTCTTCATAGCCTCGGCCAAACTCTCCGGACCCTGGAACTCTTGGTTTACCATAGCTTCTATCCCTTCTAGTGACCTCATCTCTGGGTTCTCTTCTAGCCGAGAATCTATGAATAACCTCAGTTCCTTATCCATCCTAGAGAGAGCAATAAATGCTCTCTCTTCAGGGTCATCAGAGATAGCTCGTATTTGATTTAAGAATGTTCTCTTACACATACTTCCCTCCAATCAACTCAAATCATTCAGTTCTAACATTGCTATATCCTTAATATGTAAAGTGGTACTCCTCGCCCTCCTAGGGACAAAAGTGGGGTTAAAGGGGCTTGAGTCTATAACTCTGCAATTATTCTCAGTTAAACCTTGAGCTACATGGGATATCTATCTGCCATCATTTGTACCTGGGGATAGTCTCCCCTTTCCTGGGGTCCCTGCAATTCCCTAATTTGTACTTTCTCCCTTTGAGACATATATCTGTCCATAGTCCGTACATTATCCTTATTCCAAGCTTTACGGAGAGAGAGTCAAGCAAGAAAAATAATCCCACCGCTGCCACCAGTGAAATGCAGCTACCACCCCAGCCCCGGTCTGGGGTCGACAGAACACCAGACGATGCCATATTGTCTGTTCCCTCAGGTAGAGACTCGGAGTGGACAAAAAAAAATATGAGAATATAGAGATCAAATAACAAGGGAACATTACTAGAACATGAGAGAATAGACGGTAGCGGTCTATTCTCTTGGGAGTATGCTGCCACCACCTGCTCTTTTAATAGTGGAAGGGATAAAAGAAACGATAGTCATAGGAGAAGGGAGGAAAACATGGAGTTTGGGTTAGAGCAGGAGAAAACCCAGTGAGAAATAATACAGGATAGTTATAACAAGATAGGGGTCCTGATAAGTACTGGCTCTTAGGGTAGCATGGCCTGAAAACACGAGCAGTAGGCACCTTATCAGGGGCTTGACTCTCCACAGAAAAATGATATACTCAATGTTATTCAATTTAACTTCAGACTAATGGACCTTATATACATGGCTCAAAGGGGGAAGTAAAACATACCCAGGTAAAACCACTTACAATTTAATAAACACATTACAAGGGTATCTGAAAGTGTTGGCACGAAAAAGGAAAACTAGCAGTAAATACTTAATTGGTATAACAGGACAGGCTTACTGATGCCAAACCCACCTCCCCACATAGTTCCCAAGGGACTCCATTGCTTTCCATACTGAGGTTTAAATATTCTTGATACATTCCTGCTTTGGGATGCTCCTGAGACCTCCCAAATCCCAGATTACAAGCCTGGTCTGATCCTCCAGGGCTATAGTGTTCAAAGTCTTTCCAGCACTCTCTCATCAGTATCTCTGGTGGATCTCTCCTACTTTGGAGGCCTATCTTTGGGAGGTGCCTGGTTGCTGCTAAACCCTATAAAAATTATTCAGGTTTAGTCACAAAATACACGAGCAAGAACTTCTACAAAACAAAATATAGATCTTGCAAAAAAATATAAGAAAGGAACCTAATTAACAAATTATCAAAAAAATAAAAAATGGCATATCAAAAATAATTCAAGATTTTTCATAAAAATAAGACAGCTGAAATACAGTGAACAAACAGTATAACTTAACACAATTATAAGACACAAAAGCATAAACATAGTATATGTATGCACCCAATAACATGAAACATAGGCTAGTATGAATTAAGACAAGAGGAAAATAAAATAGTGGTACAAGGTAGCAAAAACATAGGTAAGCTAGGTTAAGTCAAATTACATGTGACAGGCAAATTACAGAAAATAAACATAGTTAAACATAAGTAGTAGATATTTAATAAAAGAGTATTAGCATAAAAGATAGGTTAGGCAAGTTATAGGTTAGAAATAATAAGTATTGGGGTAGATCATAGATTGAGACAAAAATTCACCAGAGAATTAGCCTTACTCACATCTCTGGTAACTGACAATAGAAATCTAGTAAAATATTAAAAGGAAAGAGTTAGGTTAAAAATAGGCTAGTATAAAGATGAGAACAAAGTTAGCATAGTCACATGGGTCAAAATAATTCAATCATTACATCTTAAATTATCACTATTTTTCCAATTTACTCTAATCATGCAATATACAGGTATCATTTAAGCTATCATAAGGCATACTTATAAGGCATACAAAGTTAATAGCCCTTTCTTAGAGTATAGAAACTTGTTTTGGGACTGCCTTCTTGTAAGCTGCACTTTGAGCAAGCACTGTTGACACCGACACTCTTCAGACACTTCTCTCAGACTTACAAGTGGCTATGGGACAAATTTCTAGCTAACTGCAGTAAAAAGAACTCCCCACTACATGCACTATTAGGAAAGGGTTTAACTTACTTGATGGAGTGGAGATGTGGCTCCTAGATCTTCCTAAGCTATAACCCCCTCCAAACACCATGTGAAGGGAAGAGCTTAATCTGCAAATTAAGGTGGTATTAGTGTCCTGCCTGCACCTCAGAGTTCCCTGGTTTCAAAGGATATCCCTTAAGCAATATATGCAGTAAGTGACACTAGCTTCCAGACTAATACTTAAGGGGGATTGCCCACAATTATTACCTTATAGTGGGCATTTGCTTGCTTATAACCCACAGCTCAAATAACCCCACCTTACTCCGAATATCGCCGGCCAGCTTTACCAAGAGAAATGCAGAGTATATTGTCTTACTGTGGGGGCCTGGGCCAGAGACGAACATCCACAGTACGTCGGGAAGCCTCTGTGATTCTTGGTTCCCAGGCAAGTATTTTGAAGACACGTGGGGGACCGAGCTCTAGCTCTTAGTACCCTGTTAACACCACGATGTCCAAGTCAAGAAGAAAGAAGTGGCGCTCTCTCCCTCTTAGATTCAAGTGTGGAGCTGCCAGTTCTCTCTAGCTATCATAACCTAATGTAACTATTTAAAGCTTATATCTACCTATATTAGGGTGCTAGAGCTACATTATTAATATCTAACATTGCTTCAATAATCCTAATATTAGTTACTAACTGTACAAACTTTCCTAGGCCTTCCTAGGAGAATAAATCTATCAATTAAAATGTACACAATTGTTACCTTCACCAACTTGAATGTGTATGTTTTGTTTTGGTTGGGTATGTGGGTTTATAAACTCTGAGGGCCGATCCATGGTATGTTTAAGGCTCCTTACAGCTCACTTACCCTGTGGAACTTGAGTGACTCAATAAAGTTTCCACATAGAGTGATACAAGATATGCCGGCTGGAGGCTTGTTCCTCCAATGGCTATAACACAAAAAAGACTGCATTTTAACAATATTTGAACTTCTCTACTTATCTCCCTTAACACAGGTTATGAACTCACTTGTTAGCAGCAGATTGAAGTACATGAGCAGTCAAAAGAAAAGCTGTGTAAGCTGATCAATGGGTGAGGGTAGGGTTTGTTTATAGTCTCACCCTCGTGTTTCCCTCCCTCGTTTGAACAGCACTCCAACCCCTGTACACAAACTCTTTACAAACTTATACAAAAGAGGTCAACTTGCCTCTATAAACGTTATTTCTACTCACCATAATTATTACAATGAATACTAATACTAGAAAAATAATCAGACACAAAAAAATTACCTTTATACACTATATTACAGATTAACAAAAATTCTAGAGAAAAAATATTGGAACATACACTAATCAGAACAACAGAATGCGAGGGTGGGAATTAAGTGGAATTGTTTTACAGCATCATCTACATAAATAGTAATAATCACAATATTAATAATAATAATGAAAATTTTCTGAAGCTCATCACTAAAAATTTATGCACCACATGTGACCAATTTAATCAGGGAAGGGGTTACTTTATTACATAAATGATCTGGCATCTATTCTTCTATCCAATATTTGGTCATCGCTTTATGTTGATGACTTTGCTATAACCTGTGCAGGTGCTGAGTGTCACCTCATTGCAGTTTCTCTCCATCATTCGGTCAACTGTGTTTCCAATTGGGCCACTACTCATGGGTTTAAATTTTTTATTAGTAAAACTCACCAAATCACTTTCACTAGACGTTCAGTCATCTCTGATCATCCATTGTACCTACAGTGGACCCTGTTTTAGTGGCCAACTTGGTTAGCGGCCAGTTTTATGGCTCCTGGTTAGCGGCCATTTTTCGGTTAGCGGCCATTTTTTCAGTTAGCGGGCGTTTTTTCGGTTAGCGGCCATATGGGACGCGTCAACCCGCCGGGGACGCCACTTTTTCACGCATATCAAACTCAGTCTGCATCTCTCTTTCTTTGAGTAAGGAATACTCTGCATGTTCATCCATTCATCCATTCATTTTGGTGCTTGTTTATTGATTGTGACTGAAATAAGCCACCATGGGGCCAAAGAAAGTTCAGAGTGCCAGCCCTTTGGTAAAGAGCTGAGAGGGGAGAATGTGCCTTCTTTAGTGATTCTATGATATGTATGATATTAAAGCAGCAGGAGTTGATAAAGGCTATAGCGCCAGCCAGCGGTAAAGTGTAGCATTAACAGTGTAGCAAGTAAGTTGAATGATTAAGAGATAGAAAAATGACAAGAATCTTAGCTCCTCCATTGTTGTTTTAGGTATTTCTTAATTATAAAGTGTAAATATTTCTTATTTATAAATTAAAGTGTAAATATTTCTTATTTATAAATTAAAGTGTAAATATTTCTTATTAAGTAAGTAAGTAAGTAAGTTTATTCAGGTATACACAAATACATTTACATACATTATCATATATAGCAGATGTGTAGAGAACCTAGGATAACCCAAAAAAATCAGACAGAGTGACTTATTTCCATTGGGGTCCTTTTTATACCTTAATATTTTACATTGTAGGATATATATGTTATTATATTATATTGGGTATATGTATACTAGGAATAAGGTAAAAAGAGTTATTTACATATAATAATAATAATAATAATAATAATATTTTTATTTCGATGCATGTTACAAGTGTACATTGTTATTGGTCATTACAATTATAAAACTGTAATGACTCACGAAATCGTAATGACACGATATCAAACAAACCATACCACGGGTGGGGTTCGAACCCGCGGTCACAGAGTCTCAAAACTCCAGACCGTCGCGTAAGCCACTGGGCCAGCTAGCTTCAATAAGATTCATCCAACTGGGTATATTTCTACACCATAGGAAGGTTAGCATAGGCACCACTGTGTCCACAAATGCAAGTTTTTACAGACGAATCTCCCGCTTGCATGGCCGTGACTAACTCTAGCTCAAGTCCCCCTCAAAGCCGTCAACATGACTCACGAAATCGTAATGACACGATTGCAAACAAACCATACCACAGGTGGGGTTCGAACCCGCACAGAGTCTCAAAACTCCAGACCGTCGCGTAAGCCACTGGGCCAGCTAGCTTCAATAAGATTCATCCAACTAGGTATATTTCTACACCATAGGAAGGTTAGCATAGGCACCACTGTGTCCACAAATGCAAGTTTTACAGACGAATCTCCCGCTAGCATGGCCGTGACTAACAATGGTGTCATTACGATTTCGTGAGTCATGTTGACGGCTTTGAGGGGACTTGAGCTAGAGTTAGTCACGGCCATGCTAGCGGGAGATCTGTCTGTAAAACTTGCATTTGTGGACACAGTGGTGCCTATGCTAACCTTCCTATGGTGTAGAAATATACCTAGTTGGATGAATCTTATTGAAGCTAGCTGGCCCAGTGGCTTACGTGACGGTCTGGAGTTTTGAGTCTCTGTGACTGCGGGTTCGAACCCCACCCGTGGTATGGTTTGTTTGCAATCGTGTCATTACGATTTCGTGAGTCATGTTGACGGCTTTGAGGGGGACTTGAGCTAGAGTTAATCACGGCCATGCTAGCGGGAGATTCGTCTGTAAAAACTTGCATTTGTGGACACAGTGGTGCCTATGCTAACCTTCCTATGGTGTAGAAATATACCTAGTTGGATGAATCTTATTGAAGCTAGCTGGCCCAGTGGCTTACGCGACGGTCTGGAGTTTTGAGACTCTGTGACCGCGGGTTCGAACCCCACCCGTGGTATGGTTTGATAAAACTGTAATGCAAGGAGAGCCACTGGCATGCCATGTGTGTTAGCTAAAAAAATAAAAAACAATTCTCCTCCCTTTT
>WNWK01031013.1:0-23034 GCA_009830355.1 Cherax destructor
ATTTAATTTGTGTAGATGGAGATTGTCAGTAAGGATGAGGATGGATTGTTCATTCTGTTGTGTAGGTCAATGCACACACTTGTAACACATTCCTCAGACCCGCATCGCCCTCCGCCGCCTTGGTGCGTCCCTATATCGCTGACCTAAGCACCATTTCCCTACTTGCTTAACACTGCAACAGTTTGCAACACAAATGCTTGATTTCTTGAAATATCTTGAACACTGAGAGTTCATGATTGTCCCACACATTTATAAAGTGAAACAGGAGTTTTCTGCACTTTTCCTGCTACGGCAAAGAGTCATTTTCCTCAAGTGTCTGTCACTCGTATACACTACCACTACTCTCAAGAGGCTTTGCATACGTGACATCTGTGACGTTCCAGAGTACAAACATGTGGTAAATATTAAACTGTTGATCAGGAAGCTAGCAAGACACCATCTGCCCTTTCTGAGAGGGCTGGGCCCCTCAGTTGAAAGGTCTGAAGGGGGCCGATACCCCCCCTCTTGGAGAAATTTCTCCACACTGGAGGGCGGCTGAGGTTCACCGTATTTGATCTATTCACTTAACATTAATTTGATTTTCTCACTCGCCACCACTGCTGATTGTCTTGAACATGTACTCACTGGAGCGGAGGAGAGAGCACTGTATCAACATCCGGGGTCCCAGACTATTCAACATCTTACCAGAAGATATCCGAAACACTGCTGGAACAAGTGTAGAAGCCTTCAAGAGAAAACTGGACAAGTATCTTCACCAGGTGCCAGATCAAACAGGCTGTGATGGATATGAGGGGCAACGGGCCTCCAGCAGCAACAGCCTCAGGATATATGGTCACAATTTTTCCAAGAGGCCATTGGGACCTCGGACCATCATTGTCAATAATCACTATGTCACCAGGTCTTAAGGACTTATAATTTTCTGGAACACCAGCTCCATAGAAGTGTTCTCTCAATGAGGTGAGATAGTCTTCTCGCCAAATTTTCTCCCAGCGTTCAATCACTTTATTAAGGTATTTGAATTTCCGTCTGAGTTGCTCAGGTTCGAAATGAGTAGGATCCTCTATGATTTCTTTATCATTCATGGGAGGAACAGGTTCGAGCCTTCTGCCATGTAGTAAATGAGATGGACTTAACACTTCTAAATTGTCCAGATCATCGGTAACATACGTTAAAGGTCTGTTGTTGACTCTATTTTCTATTTCAGTTACGACTGTACGAAATTCTTCTAAGTCGATTCTCTGACGATGCAGAGTCTTCCTTAAACAACGTTTCACAATGCCTATCATTTTTTCGTAAAATCCGCCGTGCCATGGGGATTTAGGAGGAATGAATCTCCAACGACAATTGCGTTGATTCAGCATCTGTTGTACTTCAGGCTGATCAAAGATCTTGCTTCTATAAGCAGCACCAGCAACAAAGTTCATTGCATTATCCGATATCAACAGTCTGGGACATGCCCTTCTGGCTGCAAACCTTCTAAATAATTAATTAAAGGTTTCAGCGGACATGTCAGTGGCTACTTCTAGATGTACTGCTCTAGTTGTAGCACAGGTGTTAAAAAATGACGCGATATCTATTAGAAATAGACATCTCCAGTAAACACTAGAAAGGATTGCCCTTCTAGCATCAGCCTGTTACTGGGCTTTTGCAACAAAGTCAGTATCCTGGTCCAGTTATCCAGCATAGTCAATAGATTACAACTGAGAGGGTACTAACCAAAGAAATGAATTTAATAAATTTATTAACAAAGTGTCTAGGTTATCAAAGTAAACCCAATGAAATATAATCAGGATATTCATTAATATGTTAATTAGGAGGTTTGCTCCTACACTTCTCTCATAAACAATATTATTGTGCTGAAGGCACATATATCTTAATGGCTCTTATGTACCATCTGGTACAATGTCAGCAATTATAAACAATACAGATATATACAAGTATGTGTATGAATGTGTATGTGTGTGCTCCAGGTAACTCATTAAGTCTCTTAAGACTCGTCTCGACCAGTGACTTACTGGAAGTCTTCTCATAAGCTAACTTCTCTAACAAACTCCTAATCAGAACAGCTTGATTGAACAGTAATACGACCAATTCGCCAAACAGCAATATAGCAAGTAACAGCAACACAGCGTCAGGAACAAGGAGATATAATAATGACCCTTACTGGGGACCATCAGCAGATCCTCCATAATAGACACAAAACTCCCTTATTACTGAATCTATGTTCAGCATAAAATCCCCGACTGTGATGGTGCACAGATGCCTTAGCGAATTAGGTCAAGAGCTATAGCCAGAGACCTGAGTTATCTCAGAGTATCAATGTGACACAAAACTCAGTAAAACGTCGAAATAACTATTCTCTGTGAACAGAGTTACACAGAGTCCAGAGAAGTATGTTTCGTCTCACCACTGAACACATACTCTACCAAACAGAGTCTAAATGATGAGAAGACATGCAGAGACAAGAGCGAGGTCTTTCTCCAACGAGAGTCAGCAGGAAAGAGAGGAGGAGTAAGGAGAAGCAGTCTCCAACTCAAGTGGGATCACGCCACCGACTGACTGCCCAGCCACTCCAGAAGCGGCAGTATAACAAGCGAAGTGCTGTAAGTGAGGTAGTTAGCCAACTCGAGGCAGCTACTCAAAACTCTTGAACAATTAGCACAATAGTGTAAATGGTACATCCTACCTATTAATATAGCTAAGTCAAATATTAATTTAAAGCAAGATATTAACGATTTAGCTATTATCGAAAATATCAGCAATATAAAATTATAGAAAATGGAAATATATATAATACATCATATCAACATGTATATACATTGTGGCCCATTCTGGGGTCAGAATGTACACCTTGATGGGAACTTTGTCAACTGTTTTCACCTCAAACGGAGTGACATGACATACTCTTTCAGAGGGATATGGAGGTGGACCAGGATACTGACATACGCATATCGTAGTGACGACAAGTAATACAATCCCTTATTTGTTTTAACACACTTTGTCGACCTTGAAGTATCCAGAAGGATTGTCGTATATGGCAAAGTGTGTCAGCTACACCACCATGTAACACGTTACTGTGGGCGTTTTGAACAATCAATTTTGTTAGCCAATGATTCATGGGGATCAATATTGGATGCATTGTTTCCTTAGGTAGTTAAGAATTATGAATTCTTCCTCGACATCTTATACTGTAATCTTTTCTGAGTCGAGATAAAGTCTTAAAGAATTAATCATATCAGGTTTCTTTGGAGATTTATCCCGAGTTTCCAGAAATTTATACTCTGTAGAGAAAACATCTTTCTGTATTAGTTTTACCCAGTATTTAATGGAATTAAGAAATTCATAATTAGGTTTTATCCCTTTAATGAATTTAAAGACAACAGCTGTAAGTCTTAAGAGTTTACCCAAAGATGAATATTTAGATCCATCAATGACTATTTCTGTTGTGTCTGCAGAATTTAAACATATTATTTCTGCTGTGTTCAAGCAGACTCTTTTTTTTTCTGGCATAATGTGATCTTTTTGCTGTGACCAGTTATTTTCATTAGAGAGCCAGTTCGGTCAGTGGAGCCATAATTTATTATCCACAAAGTTCTTTAGTGGGACACCACGTGACAACATGTCAGCTGGGTTCACTTGGAGAAAGACATACTCTCTCTGCATCTCTCTTATTTCTGCTACTCTATTCTGTAAATACACCAACTTACTCTTATTTTTTCTTAACCACTGGAGAACTGCTTCATTATTACTCCAGATCACAGTTTTTTCAATAGTGAGATGATCAAGTACTTTGTCTGAGACTGAGATGGGAGAGCTAGACACTAGACGGACAGACAGATAGACAGAGAGCTTGACAGACAGACAGATATACAGACAGATATGTTTATGTGTAACAGTGAAAACAGAGGGCCAATGCTCATCAGATGTCACCCATTATCTTATCACTGCAATCTTGCATACGCTCATCAAATGTCACCACTTATCTTATCTAATCACTGTCAGCAGTGGACTGACTCTTGTCTTACATCATGCTTCAAGGGAACTTATTATTATTATTATTATTATTATTATTATTATTATATACTCCTACGTATCCAAAACATTGCTGGGACCTATAAATACTTTGTATATATTCCTAGACAATAGTAAATGACCAAGGCAGGTGTAAATGTCCACCTGTCAGAGTGTTTGTGACAATTTGAGTGCAATTTCAGTACCTAATATTAGTGTTAGAACAAAGATTGGTTATGAAATGACACGAACTACTATAAATTGTAATTATCAGAACATAAAAATTATATAAAATAATATAAAAACAAGAAAAAAAGGTAAATCGGCAACACTTCTGCAAGCAGCAGGATTCGATGTTGCCAACAGGTGAGCATCCAGTGCCAACTTCTTGGTCTCATATGTAGACAGCCTGTACTGTCTGCATAGACAGCCATGCTGTCTGCCAGCTGAGTTCATATTTCGTGCCCGCTGTGCTGCCACCTGTAGGCATACCCACGTCACTCTGCCCCACCATGTTTCTCATTTAACATCCAGGCATCACTCTGTCAACAAGTACTACTCGTCTCTCTCTCCCTCGGGCATGGCCCCTCGGGGCCTGGTCACAAACACAGCCTGTGTACCCCACACTTTATTCAAATAAAGTAAGAAGCCTCCAAAGCCTTATCATTCATTCCCGCTACCAAGAACGACACAATAATCTTCTAAACATTGGTGGACAGTGGCGGTCGCAGCAGATGTGTTTCCCCGAGGTGGGAAGAAAGAGGAATGAAGTCATCTTCACTTCATCAGTCTCTACAAGAAGCATCCGTCTCTCAACGAGTTATACAGATGTCGAGTCTGCAAATCTCAGCATCCAGACACAGGTACAAGCAGGATCCAGGCCGAAATTTGCCTAATTCTCTGAGAAATGGCATCACTGACTCTACGCACAGCACCCAACGCTGTTTCTCAGTCACAGGCACAGCCTTACCAGCATGTTCTGCAGTTGTTCAGCTCAGCACAGTTATTTCAGCAAGTCAGAGGTGAGTTTGTGGTGATTTCTGAATCCAGTGTGAGTGTTCCTCTCCGAGTTTGTGGGTAGGTGGGAACGGCCAGGTCCTCTCCTACTCACCCAAACTCTACCATAACACTCATGCTCGCCTCACACTCACTCACCACTGCCCACTCCCTCTCTGCCGTGATTTTCTGTGAATTTCCTTGTGAATTCATGCCAAAACTGTGTATCCGAGTGATCACCAAGCCATGGTTAGCGTCAAGCCACGTGGGGTGTGAGCAAGCCATGTGGGTTACCAAGCCTCCCAAGCCATGCTGTGTTCTGCCGCTCATCAACCCATGACATCACCACGATGCTGCCTGACTCCACTGACGTCACCCTGGTCGTCTGCCTGACGTCACTCACGATGTATGTCCATGATATCCATCATGACGTCACTCCAGGACGTCACCCATGACGTCTGCTGACGTCACCCCATGACATCCATCACGACGTCACTCCACGACGTCACCTCACGACGTCTCCTGACGTCACTCGCGATGTCACCCCTTGACATCACCCTACGACGTCTGCCTGACGTCACTCGCGATGTCAGTCCATGACATCACTTACGATGTCACGCCTGACTTCTCCACAGTTAGCAAACTGTTACATTATTTACGAGAAGTTTTAGAGAAGATATAAGTCGAGTGTTCATTAATTCCTCTCAGTCATTGTTCTCACATGTTCGTGAATTGCTTAGTGTCGATTTTAGCACAGAAAAGCGTCGTTTGCTATTAAGCCATGTTGTACCACATATGCAGTATGTGTGTGCAGTTTCTCCTGTGTCCTTTGTAGCACCTGTGTATTACTTTTTTTTTATATTTTATTTAAAAACTTACAATTTTCATACTAGCAATACACCAAGTAGTCACCTTACTACAAGTAAGGTCATAACAAAGATATACCAAAACAACAGTAAGCACTAAAACCCCACATAAGAATGTGCCATAATAACACCAAAAAACCTAACTACCTATAACAACGAAACTTCAAAATAAAAACATTAAACTTACAAACAAAACCTTAAAAGCTCCGTAAAAAACGGTAACCTTTATACCAATCTTAATGATGCTTACAAAGCGTTGTCAATACAACATTAGACTGAGACATAAATGCAACATACAATACAAAATATAGCGTTACATAACTCCTAACCTCCCCACAATGCTAAAACAAACTTAAACCACACAAACATGTAAGTAACCAAAAAAATGTAATTTTTTTTTTTTTTTTTTCAAAAGTCCATCTCACAAATAAAACATCCTAAGCATTCCAAATGAAAGTAACAAAACAAAACAGTGATTATGGATCCTATAAGATCTGCAAAGCAATTACACATAGTACAACAAAACATATATAAGATCCTATCCAACATGTATACAAAAAAGAAACACACAAAATATACCTAACTGAAACAAAACATAGAAACCCCAAAAGGGTTTTAAAAACAGACGATGAAAACCCTAAACCTACAACTAAAACCCATGATAATGTGACCCAACAATAATAATGATCCTATGCACACACACATTGCGTGCAAGTCATATAAACTTCCGTAAAAGGAAACCCGTGGCCTGGTACCCACATCTCACAGTGATAAAGTCATCGAATCAGTCCCATCCAGTGTCTATACATACATACATAGAAAGAAAGAACTGCATAACATCTTCTCATATTAAAATACGAGGAATATTGCCTGATACCAAGCCATGAAAAGGGAATAATAGTATAAAAAAAACTTTAACCTCTTTGAAAAGAGAACCATAAGGAAAACTAAAATATAAACACTTAGGGCACACACCTGGCCCCCAAGGAAGGCAAACCCCCTTTGGAAAAAACCCTGAAACCCAAAAAGGACAAAAAAAGAACTACCCAAAACCTCCCCTCCCCCCCTGTCCGAGTCACCAAACATACCACACACATACTCAACCATAAAAAGAAAAACCCCTACCCCTTTCCCCAAGGGAAAAAGGGTGAGTGGATGACCGGGAAAACCCCGAGAAACCACCCCTTCCCCAACCCCATACATAAACCCCACGAAAACAACTTTCACACCTAACCCTTCAACCCCCCCCCACACCAGAGACCAACCCCTTCCTTGTAAAACCACAGAAACTATAGCTAAGAGTTAACCTAACAACGACCCCATCGACAATTGCCTATAACCCTCAGAAAAAAACCTATCCCACACCTTCCCATACAACTCCTGGTTCCTACACTTAGTCCTATAAAATCTCGCTGCCAAAGCCCTAATCCTAACATCACTCCGAACCTCCCTCATACTCCACGAAAAATAAATATAATCCAATACCAAATACATCACCGCACGCCTCACATCCTCTGGGCACCCCACAACATCCAGACTTAAACATCTTAACACCGATAAACCCCCCCCACACCTCGGATGATCCCTAAAAACCATTCCCTCATCCCCTCAAGACCCTCACAAAAATATACAATATGGAAAGCCGTATCCCATAACCCACAGCGCTGACAAAACCCATCGCCCGATAGTCCCATCACAAAAAGCTGAGCCCTAGACGCCAATATACCATGTAAAAACCGAAAACCAATCTCACGTACCTTAGGAGGCAACTTTAAACGCCTAAACCAAAACCACGTTACATTCCAATCATAACACGGATAAACCTCCATACCTAAAACCTCCTTTTCTTGCCTTCCCACCTTATCTAACCTCCCTACCTTCACCTTACCAGGATCTGGAACCACCAAAAGATACCTTAAAATTGCCTCACAAAACAACAAATTCCCACCCTTCCACCATCTGCGAACCTCACTCATTACCCTCCCCACTCTCACTCCTCGAATCCCACCTCGTGCTAGTATACCTGCCTAACATATATGCCCATCAAACGTCTCTGCAGTGGTATCAAACCTAACCCTCCCTTCGCTACCTTAGTCATTACCACATCCCCCCCTAACCAATGCCTCCCATAACCCCATATAAACCTTAATACCCGACTTTGCAATCTTAAAACATCGTCCTCCACAAGGGGATATACCGCAGCTACATACCACAACTTACTGTAAACTAAGGAATTAATAACTACAACCCTCTGCAAGAGAGTGACCTCTCCAGGTCGCCACCCCCCCATCCTACCCAGAGCAGCATTAACCACTGCCGAGGAATTCACCTCCCGCGCAACACCCGCCTGAGTACAAAACCACACACCACATATCCTTAACCTATCCACTATTGGCCACCCAAAACCCTGACCCAACGCCCCCCCTACCCATTCCCCCACCTCCAATAATTTCGATTTTACCCTATTCACCCGCATACCAGTGGCCAAACCAAAAACCTCAATTATCCTATTTACATTACCTAACCCCTCCATTGTGCCTACTAAAATAGTGGTGTCATCTACATAACCTATAATACCCGTTTCTGCCACCCCATGATTACTCCCTTCCCTCACCCCTTCTGACACTAACCTGAAAAAAGGGTCCTGTAAACCTGCAAACAGGAGCTGTGACAAGGGGCACCCCTGTCGCAGCCCCCGCCCCAAACGAACTCGGTCCCCAACCTCCCATTCACCTGTACCCTCAAACGTGCATGCTCGTACAAAGTGCGGACCCAACCCACGACCTCCGCCCCAAACCCCTGCCGTAAAAGCACCGCCTGCAACATATCCCTATCAACACTATCATTAGCCTTTTCCCAATCAAGCCCTAAAACACTCCCAGCTTTTCTGCTCTCTAAAAAACCTTTGATCCTCTGATGACCCTCCCTCTTACTTCTCCCTGGTACCCCATACTGACCCCACTCCAGTAAGCTCTCCAAAACTCCTTTCATTCTATTAGCAAGAATTCGTGCAAATATCTTATAATCAGCACACATAAGTGTGATTGGCCTATAATCCTCAACCATCCCACATGCACGATTTTTCGGCACTAAAACTACATTACCTATTGACATATCCCAGCCCAAACTACCTTTCAATTTCATAGCATTAAACAGCCTAACTAGCATCCCTCGCAGAACCTCCCAATGAACTATAAAAAAATCCCCAGAAATCCCATCCAGGCCAGGGGCCTGACCTTTCACTGCCTGCCAAACCTCCTCCTCAGTTATAGACCCTTCCATACGCTCTCTATCTTCAGCCCCTATCCTCTCAACTATACAATCTAAAATTACATCCCGGGATACCCCATCACTTTCCCCCTGACTCATCTTACACTCAAACCAAGCATCCGCATAATAACTCATGGCTTCCGTGGTACGAAGAATCTGCCCCTTCCGATACCCACGGCACTCCTCAGTTACCCTCAGAGACATGACCATCATATCTCTTCTCCGGTTCTGAAAAGTACATAACACTAACGCAGAGGGCTTATCCTCCCATAAAACTTCCTCTAAACCTCCTCGTACCCTCAGAGCATGAAAATTTTCATTCTGCAACTCCCGCAATCGTGACCGCAGGTGATCAATTTCAGCTAGGGGATACCGCCCTCCACTCTCATAACAAGTCCTCAATTGCCCCTCTAGGTACCTCAACATACCCAATCTTTGCCTCGCATCTTCCCTACCCAGTTGCCTATAAAATTCCTGGATTGCCACTTTAGCCCGCACACTCCACTATTCCACTATATCACTAATCCCCTTCCCATCGTTCCATACTCGACCCCACCAATCCGCAAAAACCTCCCTGTGATCCAACCCCTGCAACAACCTCACATTTAATTTCCAATACCCGAAATATATCTTCACCGCCCCAGCCCATCCCATCTCTACCAACACACCCCTATGATCAGAAAAAACAAAATCCTGACATTTAACCTCACCTATCTGAACTGCCCCTGATACATATACCCGGTCCAACCTAGCCGCATAACCCTGTTTAATATATGTGTGATCCACACGCCACCCTCCTCCCCTAACCACATCCTCCACACTTACCGCCCTCAGCACCTCCCTCAAGCTCTGCAACAAACAACCCGCCCCTCGAGGTTCCACATCCCTCCCTCTAATAATGCAATTCCAATCCCTGGCAATTATCGTAACCAACAGTAAACCTCTCAACGCATAAACCAAATCATCACGTACAAAATCATCCTTTACACGACGATTGGAAGTCGCCGGCATATATACACCAATGAAACACACCTGTATATCTCCCCAAACCCCGTCCACCCGAACTAGCCTACCCCCACCCCCCTCCTCCCAGGCTTTTAACTTGAAAGGGCTGGTCTCACGTATGCCCACCATCACCCCACCCTTGAAATGCCCCGAACTCCCAGTATAACACTTATATCCCTTCAAACACAAATCCCTACCACACCTATAATTATGCTCCTGGAGAAAGCAAACATCCACATTCAACCGTCTGAGCGTCACCTCAATCCATCTCCTCCAAACTTCCGCCCGGAGCCCATTAACATTTAAGTTGAGACACCTGAATAGGTCAAAGGGGGTTTGCCACTTCGGCGCACAGACCCTGTCACAACTGGCACAGAAGCCCCACTTTGTGCCCTACCTCCTTTCACTCCTGTGCCACTTTTCTTTCCCTGGGGCACAACCTTCTTCCCCTTGACAACATCCCTCCAGGCCATTTTAGAAGACCTTTGGCCCCGGGTTATCTCATCATCCTCAGAATCCCCACTGGGCCGCTTGCGGGATGCTTCCACACATTCCATCTCCCTATTACCATCCTCCCTATGCACCTCCACCTCAGCCACCACCACAGGCACAGAGTCAACAAGGTCCTCTACCGGACCAATCTCGCACTCCGGATGCTCCAAAACACGAGATGAGTCCTCATCCAAGCCCAAAACACCAGCCGGCGACGGGCTCCCAAGGAGGCTCTGGATGTCCTCGAAACAAGGCCTCGATAACTCAGAGACCACCTCCAACAAGTCACCCTCCATGGCAACCTGGGAACACTCCTGCTCCTCGTCTTGCTATGTTGTGGGTAAAGTCAAAACGGCCTCCTTCGCAGCATCAACCGCCTCACTCCAACTCCAAGGGACATCCTCAGTATCAAGGACCTCGGCCACATCCAACTGTACACTTGTCTTGGTCATTTCTCTCAGGTCCGTCGCAGTACGATAAGTCCCATCATCTCGACGTCCAGGTTGCCGCTCCCTGCATTGATCACATGTAGCCACCATATGTCCCGGGGCACCGCAGAGCCAGCACGTCCTCACCTGTCCAGCATACGAAACGTATACTTGAGTACGAAACTCTTGCATCTGAACGTATGACGGGATAGGCCTCCTCAAAGTCATTTTGAGGGAGTATGATCCCGCCAGCATGCCAGCATAAGTTCCCTGCTGCCACCGACCAACATTAGCTACATGTATAGTCCCATACTGGCCGAATACTCGCCGAACATCAAATTCAGCAGCCTCAAACGGGAGGTTCTTCACGTGAATCCAAGAGTAATGTGCGGACACATCACGCATACGCACCTCCAATCCCGAGTTGACGACAATAGGCTTGTCCTGAAACTTGTCCACCACTTCCTCATACACGCCAGTGGAGTTGAACTTGACGAAAAATCTGGCTGATCCGTTCAAAGATATACCATAAATGGCCTCAGTCGATATTCCGAAGGTGTCACGGAGAACCAATGGCAAGATGATCTCAGCATTATCAGGATACACAGCCCCTTTAATCAAGTCCAGACAGACAGTGTTGACACGTCGCCGGTATGTATCCGCCATGATGGTGAAAATAAAATTTCACCTAACCTCCACCAGGGGGACAACTGAGCTCACCCGCGCACCACCAAGGCTGGGGAGCAACTGCTATAAGTAATGTGTGTATTACTTTGTCACCCGGTGAGACCCCGTGCCCCGCACGCTTGACAGCTGACATTTGTCAGTCCAGGCGTTAACGAGCATCCGAGTTCCTTGTCCAGAAAGCTCTTATTGTTAGCCGCTCGCAGATGCCTCTGCAGAATCATACCTGCGATGATTCTCCCATCGAGACCCGTTCCACTTCATCTGACCATCAGACTGCAGTTATTGTAGACGACCAGTCTGGGGACACTTAGACTTTCCTCTGCTGTAGCTTCAACTGCCGAGAGAATGTCACTTGTGAAGCCACAGTTAAGCCTGTGGGAAGGCAACTGTCAGCCTTGTGTCACAGCTTCAGTGAGCAGCCTGCACAAAGTTGATGTCACTTTGACTGCTAGCCCACTCACCGCAGTAAGGTGTATGCTGTTACGGCCTCCAGATGTTTCGCCGAGTCGTCCCTGTCACGACTCACTCCACACTCGCCAGCAGTGACAGAACCAGTCGAGAAATGTCCCAGAAGCAGTCCTGCCCAGTTGCGACTACTGATGACACCTCACTCAAGGGCACCAGCAGGTTGGGCCTCAGTTGAGTGAACCCTGCAGCGACTACCGTACACTTACGTCACAGCTCAGCCGTAGGATGTCTCCAGTGTTGCAGTATCTGTCCAGACACAGAAAGGCGTGCAGTGAACCATCGACACTCACTGCCTTGGACCACGAAGCACAAATTTCTTTCCTTCCCTCTCTGGAGGAAGTTTTTTTTTTTTCCATGTCCATATGTTTATGTATTTATGTTGTTCTTTTGTGTTCTGTGCCCTGTTCTTGCGAGAGAGAGACCAATTTTTTTTTTTACTGCTAGTCATGGGTGCGTGGCCGAGCGATGTAGACAGCCTAAGATGCTCCTCAGCCTTCAGCAGTCCGAAACTTAAGGAATATGACTCTCTCCTTAAGACCATGCTAGAGAGTGTATTGAATCTTTCCTTCGAAAACGGACAGTGGTTGCAAGCCTCACTTCCAATCAGGCTTGATGGGCTGGGAGTATGCAAATCCTCCCATATTGCCCTAACAGCTATTCTATCCTCTTGAATAGCATCAAATGAGTTAATAAAACAAATTCTTCCAGACAGCCTCAAAGACTCAGCAGTAATACAGGACCCTAGCTACGCCAGTGCCATTAATGAATGAGAGACTCTTGCTGCTCCAGCACCAAAACCTAGTGCAGCACTGTCCTACAAACAATCAATTTGGGATGGCCCCATCGCTGAAAAGGTACTTGCCAACATGCTTAGGGCTGTAACATCAGACAGGAAGACTGCCCATCTCCAAGATGTGAGTAGATATCACTCTGGGGACTTCCTCCAAACAGTTCCCATTACGGCAATGGGAACACGCCTCAATCCTAGGACCCTCCGTATTTCAATGGCTCTGCTCCTTGCTGCCCCAATTCACAGGGAATATACATGTATTTGCAGCGATGTGCAAGCCGACCAACATGGTCTACATGGTCTTAACTGTTCCAAAACGAAGGGTTGGCATGCTCAGCCGAGAGAGAGCCCCGATCACTAGCAGCCACAACCCAGCAAACCACCCCAATGGGATCACCATCTATCCTTGGAAGAATGGCAAAATCAGAGACCTTGGGATCATAGGGAATAAAATGCCACACATTTCCTTAAAGAACTGAGTTCCAGACTCATGGACACCACCAGGGACCCAAAGGCAGCCACTTTCATGTTCCAGCGCCTCAGTGTGGCCATCCAGAGGGAAAATGCATGTTACATACAGGGCTTGAGTCCGGCTTCAGAGGAGCAGAAGGAGATTCATAATCATTGATATATTGTATTAATATTGGTAGAATTACCGACAATATGTTAAGTAAAAGGACACAAATGTGACATTTTATTGTGGCAACGTTTCGCTCTCCAGGAGATTTTCAAGCCGTTACAAGCAATACATGGACACAGAGGGTATATATATACTCAAAGGTGGTAGAAGTAGTAGTGATATAAGTTGTAGTAGTAGTAGTTAGTGGCCTTGGCCCAAGTGGGCCATGTTACAAAATGACACGATGTCTATTATCAATAGACATCTCCAGCGAACACTAGAAAGGATAGCCCTTCTAGCATCCAGCCTGTTACTGGGCTTTTGCAACAAAGTCAGTATCCTGGTTCAGTTAGCCGACATATTATATAGCTTAAGAGGATTGTAACTGATAGGGTACTAACCAAACAGATATTTAAAAGGTTTATTAACAAAGTGAGAAAATCTAGGGTAGCAAAGTAAATCAAATATGAAAATATTAATTAAGACATCAATTAGGAGGTTAATTAGGAGGGTAGCTCCTACACTGCTCTCATATACAATAAGTCTGTGCTGAGGGCACATATTTATATAAATGACTCAGAAGTACCATCAGGTACAATGTCAGTAATTACAATAATATATATAAGAATAAATGTGTGTATGAGTGTGCTCCCGGTAACTCTAAGACTCGACTCAACCAGTGTACGACTGAACTTCTCTTAAGCTAGCTGCTCTAACAAACAGACAACCAGAACAGCTTGATTGTCCAGTAAAATGACCAATTTGCAGAACAACAATATAACAGGCAACAGCAACACAGTCAGGAACAAGGAGATAGAAAATCGACCCTAACTGGGGACCATCAGTAGATCCTCCAAAACAGTCTCAAAACTCCCTTTCTACTGAAACTAGGTTCAGCATAAACAATCCCAAACTGTGGCGGTGCACAGATGCCTTATCGAATTAGGTCCAGAGCTATAGCTTGAGACCTGAGTTTTATCAGAGTGTCAATGTGACACAGAACCCAGAACAACGTCGAATAATCACTGTCTAGTCTATTCTCTGTGAACAGAGTTACACAGAGGTCTGAGATGTATGATTCGCCTCACCAACGAATGCATACTCTACCCAACAGAGTCTAATGTCGAGAAAACAAGTAGAAATAGTAGTGAGGTGTTGACTCGACGAGGGTCAGCAGGCCAGAGAGAGAGAGGGAAGAGGAACAACCACCCAGCTCAGGTGTGTTCAGCGACTGACTCCTCCCAGCAACTAGACGCCGGCAGTATAACAGTAGTTTGCCAACTCCAAGGCAGTTACGACACACTCCAACACAATATCAAATATTACATCCTACCTAATAAATAGAGCTAAGTCAAATAATTCCAATAATAATATAAAGCAAGATATTAACGATTTAGCTATTATCGAGAATATCAGCAATATAAAATTATAGAAAATGGAAATATACAATATATACATTGAGGCCCAATTCTGGGGCGCAATAGGCCATGCGCCTTGCGAGGAGAGGGAGAACGCCTGATGTCTGAGTCAAGGCAGCTGCATGAGTGAGAGAGAGACATGGGTGGGCTGGCTGGCATGCCCACCAGCTTGCCCTCTGGTGGAAACTATAGGAACTAGGCATGTAGGCTTACAGCCTACATTCTGCTCGACCACCTACCCATGGTCGACAATGACTATGACTGGAAGTAAAAAAACTCGGTCCTCTCTCGCAAGAACAGGGCATAGAACACAAGAAAAACATATATATATATATATATATATAAATGAAAATATGGACATAGAAAAAAAACTTCCTCCAGAGAGGGAAGAAAAAAAAAAAGGTGTGCTTCGTGGTCTAAGGCAGTGAGCGTTGATGCATCACTGCACGCCTTCCTGTGTCTGGACAGATACTGCAACACAGGAGACATCGCTGTGGCTGAGCTGTGACGTAACAGTGTACGGTCTCCTCTGGGATGGTGGAGCAGTCACCGTAGTAGTCACTGCAGGGTTCACTCAACCTGGGGCACAACCTGATGGTGCCCTCAAGTGCGGCGTCGTCAGTAGTCACAAAGGACAGGACTTCTTCTTCAGGCAAGTGACTCAGGAGAACATTTCTCAACTGGTACTGTCGCTGGGGCTGTCACTGCTGGCGAGTGTGGAGTGAGTCATGACAGGGATGACTCGGTGAAACATCTGGAGGTCAGAACGTCATACACCTTACTGCAGTGAGTGGGCTAGCAGTCAAAGTGACATCAACTTTGTGTAGGCTGCTCGCTGAAGTTGTGACACGAGGCTGACAATCGCCTGCAGACAGGCTTAACTGCGGCTTGACGAGTGTCACTCTCTCGACAGTTGAAGCTACAGCAGAGGATGGTCTAAGTGTCCATAGACTAGTCGTCTACAATAACTGCAGTCTGA
Source organism: Cherax destructor (assembly GCA_009830355.1). Lineage (NCBI taxonomy): Eukaryota > Metazoa > Arthropoda > Malacostraca > Decapoda > Parastacidae > Cherax > Cherax destructor. The sequence goes on from WNWK01031013.1 coordinate 16,030, forward strand.
CGGTCAGAAAGTGAAGTGGAAAGGGTCTCGATGGGAGAACCGTCGCGGGTACGATTCAGCAGAGGTATCTACGAGCATCGAACAATAAATAGCTTTCAGTACAAGGGTCTCGACGCTCGTAACTGACACCTCGACTGACAAATGTCAACTGTCAAGTGAGCGGGGCATGGGATAGTACCTGTGTGTTACTTAACACACAGGTGCTACATAGGACACACGAGAAACTGAACACATACTGCACATGCGGCACAACATAGCTTACTAGCAAATGACGCTTTTATGTAAAAATCAACACTAAGCAATACACAAACGTGTGAAAACACTGACTGAGAGAAATTAATGAACACTCAACATATATTTTTTCTCAAACTTCTCGACAATACTGAAACTAAAACGCTCACTGTGAAAACTACAGCACTCAGGACATCATACGGTGATGTCAGGTGTGACATCATGAGGTGATGTCAAGGGGTGACATCACGAGGTGACATCAGGCAACATCTTGGTAACATCGCTAGGTGACGTCCAGGAGTGACATCGTGAAGGATATCATGGTGTAACATCGCGAGTGACATCAGGCAAACGTCGTGGGTGACGTCAGTGGAGTCAGACAGCATCGTAGTGATGTCATGGGTTACCAAGCGGCAGACAACAGCGTGGCTTGAGAGGTCTGCCTTGGTAACCCACATGGCTTGCTCACACCCCACGTGGCTTGGTGGTAACTCAGATACACAGTTATGGCAAGAATTCACAAGGAAATTCACAGCAGAGTGTCAGAGCATAGTGGTGGTGAGTGGTGTGGGGAATTGTGAGAGATAAGTCTATCTGGGACACCGCCACTAGCAATAAACAAACTCCCAGGGAGATGACAGACTCGTATAATTTTACCGCAGTCATTCCCTTTAAGGTATGTGAGAACTTTACCCGCTCCTGGCCGCACCGAGGGGGTACCTTCAATATTCTCGTTAGCCCACTGCACTCTGGACCAGTATAAATAAATCTGAGAAGATCATTTATTATAGTTATGTTAAATTTAAGTGGACTGTATTGGTTATTAAACAACTGATCACTCAGGAGAAGAGGTAGAGAACACTTAGTTAAATTAACATGACCAACACTCACCTAATTAACAGCATCATAGCGGTGTATCTTAGATTGTTGACCTAGCTAAAGTACATCTACTGTGCGTAACAATATCATTGGCCAATAACAAAGTTGCAAGCAGAATACTTAGCTTTAGATGAGGGAGTCGTTCCGTTGTTGACGTCCTCCTGCGATCTGATTCGATCGCGATGGTAGTAGCTGTCTCGTCGAGTCAAGGAAGGTTAATTTCCGTGCACTCTTATACGCCCACGAGACCAAGCGTTAGTTAACATGTGGTTGGTCGGGTAGCGAATCAGATCCTCTCACTAATCCGACCTTTTGTACTGTTTATACGTATAACCTTACATATTACGTATATCCCGACTTAATGCCTCACTAGTTTATACACATTCACAGTCTCGATACTTGAATTTGATAGATAACTTGCGATATGTTAGTTCATTTCAACCGCGTCCAATAGGGGGTGGGGTATGGCGTGCCCAAGCTAGCCTCACCGGTACAATCAACCCCTGATTATTTACAACTCGGTTTCACTATATTCACCATTTCCCAAAGTTCATCGAATATATTTCAGTCTCTTCTAGATGAACCCCCCGCATCAGGTTACGACTTTATCCTGCCGTATGGTCATTTCCTCAGTTCAAATAGGCCTATGGCCGCATCACTCGCCGGCGGCACCTTATTTCACAATTATTGTCCGATTACTGGACCTCCTGGACCGATTGTCCCACTTGATATTCCCAGCGTCACTGGATATTCCTCCACATTACGAAAGGAGGTAATTAAATCCGATTTGGGGCGGAATCTCCAAATTTTACTGGCCATACCGACTTGAACTCTGATGGGTAGGCTGGCTGTCCACTCACTGCCCATTCCCTCTACCTCCTCCCTGCCCAGCCTCTTCCCGCTTCCTCCCGCTGGTATGATGGTTCTCTATTACATCCCCCATGTACCAGCGGTACATTAAGGATATCTGTTCATATTGGAAAGTTTATCAATTACAACTTTCGGAAAATACCAATATTTTCCACACTGCGAGCCGGGCAGAGTTCGTTGTTAGACGATTCAAATTGTATCTCGTAAATTTTTGTGACTATTTTGCACATACACAATCTTGCTGTTTTTAGTTACGAATCCACTGCAAGGATACCTCATTATCAGACCAAATTGTGGTGTCGCTAATATTTATCTCCGGCAATTTACTCCGTAAATAATCAGCTAATTTGACACCCACATAAATGGTGGTTAATTCCAACTGAGGTAAAGTACGTAATTTAATTGGAGCCACTTTAGTTTTAGACATGACAAGAAAATATCTTTATCACATTGAAGATAAGCGACTGCTCCATACGCTAATTTAGAAGCATCGCAAAAATGTGGAGTGTATTTTCCACTCCAGAGCGGACTGCACCGCGGGAACTCCAACATTGGAACTTTCTCATAATCACCATTAATTCTTCCCACCTGTTAACGAATTCCTCAGGTAGGGTTTCATCCCAAGCACACTTCTGCTTCCATGCCTCTTGTACCAACTTCCCTCGGTTTTAAGAGCGCCACCAAGCCTAGTGGATCGAAACATTTTGAAACTTCAGCAAGCAGGGTTCTCTTCGTTAATTTCTTGGGCATACTATAATTATTAGACTTTAACGATATCAAGTCTCTTTCAGTATCCCAAGTCAGTCCCAATACATTGCTGCACCCAGATACTTCATCGCCGGGATTATCTTTATTTATTCGGTCCTTTAACCTGGACGAATTACTGTTCCCACTCCTGAGCGGCATATTTGCACCTTGCATTATGTCATTAGCCCCTTCATATATCTTCATTAGCTCCTCTTCAGTTGACGTCCCCCCCGGAAATTGTCCACATAGAATTGTTTACTCATTATTTCACTCAGTGGACCACCTGTATGTTTAAGGTGCGCATTTATCGTCGCCTGAAGTAAGAACGGACTAAAAGTAGCCCCGAATAAGACACTTCTGAATCTGAAGGTTTTCAGCGGACTAAGTGGATTGCTAGGATCCTCTGGCCACAGAAATCTTGTGTAATCCCGATCCGTTTCTTGCAACCCCACTCTCAGGAAAGCTTTACTTATATCTGCCGTAAGGCATAATTATTAACTCTGAAATTCAACAACACATCTCCCAATTTCTCCGTCAGCGACGAACCTGTCATTAAACAATCATTCAAACTAGGTACATTTGTATTACCCTGGCACTACAATTAAACACGATACTCAAAGGGGTGGTTATCGAATCCTTCTTCACTCCGTGATGAGGTAAGTAGTGGCCATGAATATTGGCTTGCTCAGGGGTACCTCCTCTATGAACTGATTATTTAACTGTTCATTAATTATTGTATTATAAGCAGTCAACAATTCTGGTGTCATACTCAATTCGTGGAGCTGGGCCTTTAACTGACCATACGCCATCCGGTAATTAGTGGGTAGTTCCGGATGGTTTAGCTTTCCCTGGGAAAACGCACCCAGTATTGTCCAGACTCAAATTTAACATCCTTCAGGTATTGTTCCCGAGTGAAGGAATCATCTGGACTTTCTTCATTTACATTAATTCCCACTGTCCAGTTCCCAAAATTTTTACACTGGTTTAACAGCATCCTCTATAGAAGATTATTTACACTGGGGTTAACTTTCATGAGCAAGACACACCTGACTGTATTTATGGCTTCCTCCCGTCATTCATTACTGCAGGAAGCCTGCCATAAATTACATGGCTTTCAAATGTTGAGGAGTGACACCACCTTTCTTCGTCATACCCTTCACGAAGGTGGCATAATGTCACTGCCTATCAAAACACTTACTGGTCCACCAGTAATTGCTTACTACGGAGTGCCAGTTTCTTGTCATACTCTGTGCTTGCAGCCCATTAACTCTCCATTAAGTTCAGCCATGGTTATAGGATCAATAACCACTTTGAGGATACAAATTAAATAGACCTTTATTATTCATGGGCTTGCCAGTTACACTAACTCCATTAAGTTCCAGCAATGGTTATAGGATCAATAACCCACTGAGATTGTACAGAGTTAAATAGACCCTTTATTATTATGGGCTTGCCAGCACACTAACTCCAATAAGGTTCAGCCATGTTATAGGATCAATCAACCACTGAGGGTACAAATTAAATTAGACCCTTTTATTATTCATGGGCTTGCCAGCCACACTAACTCCATTAAATTCAGCATGGTTATAGGATCAATAACCCTGAGGGGACAAATTAAATAGACCCTTTATTATTCATGGGCTTGCCAGCACACTAACTCCATTAAATTCAGCTATGGTTATAGGATCAATAACCGCTGAGGGTACAAATTAAATAGACCCTTTATTATTCATGGGCTTACAGCCACACTAACTCCATTAATTCAGCCATGGTTATAGGATCAATAACCGCTGAGGTACAAATTAAATAGACCCTTTATTATTCATGGGCTTGCCAGCCACACTAACTCCATTAAGTTCAGTCATGGTTGTAGAATTAATAACCACTGACGTCACAAATTAAATAAATTGTTTATAAAGGTGATTCTCACACCTTACTCTTGCACAAATCGTAGCCACGCCTGTGCTAGCAATTAATTGGACTAATTACTGTCCACCACACAATTAATTAACTGTGTACTCTATACTCACTTCCTATGATCAGTCACTTTTTTTAATTAATTAATTCAATAATGATTAATTCACTAATCACATCCGGTTCAGGACGGACCAACGGGCGCTGTGGGAATTTGAGAGATAAGTCTATCTGGGACACCGCCCTAGCAATAAACAAACTCCAGGAGATGACAGACTCATATAATTTTACGCAGTCATTCCCTTTAAAGGGTGTGAGAACTTTCCCGCTCCTGGGCACCGGGGGGCCCTTTAATATTCTCGTTAGCCCCTGCCCCTTACCAGTATAAAAAAATCGAAGACTTTTTTTTTAGTTATGTTAAATTTAAGTATTTATTGGGGTTTTTAAACAACTGATCACTGGGAAGAGGAGGAACACTTAGTTAAATTAACATGACCAACACTCACCTAATTAACAGCATCATAGCGGGGTTTTGACGTTGACCTTTAAAAACATCTTGGGGGCAAAATTTTTAAAAAAAAAAAACAAGCAAATACTTAGATTTGGAAGAGTGTTCCGTTGTTGACGTCCTCCCCCCCTCTGATTGTCGCGATGGAGTAATTTTTCCCCAGTAAAGGGGAAGGGGTTTAAATTTTCCTGCCTCTTTTCCCCACGAGACCGACGTTGTTTTAAAAAGTGGTTGGTGGGGTGGGAATCAGATCCCCCTCATAATCCCCCTTTTGTACTGTTTAAAAAAATAACCTTTCATATTAATATCCCGACTTAATGCCCCCCTAGTTTATAAAATTCCCCATCTCGTATTTAAAATTTTTTGGGAGATAACTTTGGTATTTTTTAGTTCATTTCAACCCGTCCCCAAAAAGGGGTTTTGGGGGGGGCTCCCCGGAACCCAATTCCCAACCCTGATTATTACAACCCCGGGGTTTTCCCTTTTTCCATTTAAAGTTCTGAATATATTTTAGTCTCTTCTAAAAAGAACTCCCCGTCAGGGGGTTGACTTTTTTCCTTTTGGTCATTTCCCAGTTCAAAAGGCCTTGGCCCCGGGCCCCCGCCGGGGGCCCCCTTTTTTTCCTTATTGTCCCCCTTTCGGACCTCCTGGACCCATTGTCCCCTTTATATTCCCCCCCCCCGGATATTCCTCCCCCCGAAAAAGGGGGGAATTAAATCCGTTGGGGGGGAATCTCAAATTTTTTGGGGGCCCACCGACTTAATTTGGGGCTGGCTGTCCCCCCCCCCCATTCCCCCCCTTTCCCCCCCCCCTCTTCCCCCTTCCCCCCGCTGGTTGATGGTTTTATTTTCCCCCTTTCCAGCGGTACTTGGGTATCTTTCAATTGGGAAAAAATTTTCAATTCAACTTTTTGGGAAAAATTTTTCCAAAGTGGTGTATGGTGGTGGTGTAGGTGGACAGGGTTTTTCCTCCATCCCCCCCACACAAAGGGGCAGCTCCCCCGGGTTAAGCACCCCCAAATTTTTGTTGCTGGGAAAAACTGTTTGGGGGTGAAAACAACAGAGAACATGTTTTGGGGGGGGGAAACAGCGTGAGACACTGTGCATAGGTCAGTAACCCCTTTCTCGGGAAAAATTTTTACATTCGGCCCGGGTCTTTTTAACTTTTTGTCTGGATGCTGGGGGCGAATCAAAAAAATTCCCCTTGAAAACGTTTATCTTGTAAAACGTGAATGAAGTGACTTATTTTCCCTTTTTGGGGGGCCCTGCTGTGAACTTTTGTCCCCCCTTTATAAAAAAGGGGTTTTTTGGGGTCTTCTTGGGGGGAAAAAAATGATAAGGCTTCATAGGGTTTTTATTAAAAAAGTGTGGGGTTTAAAAGGCTGTGTTTAGTGGCCTTGGTTGGGCCAGGTTGGAGGGGAGGGGGGAAAAACCCGTTGGGCCCGGGGGGGTGTGTTGGGGGAGAGGCAGGGGGGGGGGTGGTTTGGGGCCCCCCCGGGGCCCTCTGGTGAAAAAATGGATGGGCCCGGGGGACAGCCTAAAATTTTGGTTGGTGAATTAGCTTTTTGGGGGTTAAGTTAGTCGTCTGTTTAAGTACCATTGGCAATGTAAATTTTTAAAAAAACTAATATTCGGAGTTGGGGGTAACCTTGTTTTCTCTGGTTTGTTGTTTGTTTTCGTCTAATTTCTTTCATTTTTTTTTTTTTTTTTTTTAACAAAGAAATTTTTTTTTATTGAAAAAATTATTCAATAAAAAAAAAACAACACAAAGAAGTTTCACTCTATTTATTTTAAAATTATTCAATTGAACCAAATAACAAGTGAAAAATATTTTCTGAAAATGTCATTTAGCAGGAT